>CAUYSK010018649.1:0-44320 GCA_963575035.1 Avahi laniger
GATTGTTTGAGCTCAGGAGTTCGAGACCAGCCTGAGCAAGAGCAAGACCCCGTCTCTACTAAAAATAGAAAGAAATTAATTGGACAACTAAAAATATATGAAAAAACTAGCCAGGCATGGTGGCACATGCCTGTAGTCCTAGCTGCTTGGGAGGCTGAGGCAGGAGGATCGCTTGAGTCCAGGAGTTTGAGGTTGCTGTGAGCTAAGATGACGCCATGGCACTCTAGCCGGGGCAACACAGTGAGACTCTGTCTCAAAAAAAAAAAAAAAAACCTGAAGTTCTGTTGTTAAGGAAGAAGAGAGAAAGGGCATCGGGTAGGCAATGAGCAGTAGCTGCCACAAAGACGAAACAGGATTAAGAGAAGCCGTCAGAGGAGGAAGTGTATTTTAGGCAGAAAGAACTACACATGGCAGAAAAGCAGATGCACATGTGGACAAAAGCTTGAAGTCTAGTTTAGAACGTGTGGAACAATTAAGTGGAAATCGAGACTGCAAAGGTCTATTGGGGTGAACTTCCAGACAGCTAAAATTGATGTACAACCAACCGCCTGCACTATTTAAAATGCACAGCTTTCTGAGTGTGGACAGGTACGTACCCCCATGAAACCACCGCCCCGAGCAAGGTGATGCGCATGTCCGTCACTCCCAACTTCCCTCATGCTCCTTTCTAATCCGTCCCTCCCTCCACCCCTGCCTCCCTGCAGTCTGCTTCTGCTGCTGCAAAGTACTTTGCATCTTCTAGCATTTGGGGGATTCATCCCTATCATTGCATCAATCAATAGTTTCTTTATTTTTATTGCTGGATAGTATTATTTATCCATGCACCTGTTCATGGGTTGATTCCAATTTCCATTACAGATAAATTGCTGTGAATATTCATATACAAGTCTTTGGGTGAACATCTGCCTCCATTTCTTTTGGATAAATACCTGGAACTAGGATGGCTGGATCGTATAATAAGTTTAAGTTTTTAAAAAATTGCCGAACTTTTTTCTGAAGTTGTCTCACTTGCTCCAAATCCTCTCCAACACTTGAGGTGGTCAGCCTTTTTAATCTTAGTCATTCTAATGGGTATGCAGTGGTTTCTGATTGTGGTTTTCATTCGAACTTCCCTGAACACCTTCTCATTGCCCAGTCTCATCTATTCTTTTATGAAGTATCTGAACTTTTTGCATATATTTTAAAAATTTGGTTGTCTTTTTCTTGAGTTGGATGAATTGGTTATATACTCTTGATACAGGTCATTTGTCTGAAATATGTGTTGCAAATATTTTTCCTAGTCAATGGCTTGTTTTTTAATTCTCTTAACAGTGTCTGCTGAAAAGTTTTTAACTGTTATGAAGTCTAATCTATCACATTTTTCTTCCATGGTTTCTGTTGTTTGTTTTCAAAGAAACTTATGTCTACCCCAAAGTCTCAAATATTTTCTCCAAGAAACTTTATAGTTTTCAGTTTTACATTTAGGGTACACTTTGAGTTAGTTTCTATGTATGGTGTGAAGTAAAGGTTAATGTTCTTTTCTTTTTTTCCCAATAAATACCCAATTGATCCAGCATTATTTGTTGAAGACTTTCTTTTTTCATTAAAATACATTGAAATATTTGATAAAAATCTATTGGTCATATGTGTGTGTATCTATTTCTGAAATCTCTATTTTGTTTCATTGATCTTTATGTCTATATATTTGCTAATATCAATCTTGATTCTGATAGTTTTATAGTAAGTTTTGAAATCAGGTAGGGTAAGTCATCCAAATTGTTTTTAGTTATTCTAGATTCTTCATATAAATTTTAGAATCAGCTTGCCAATTTCTATTTTTAAAAAGTCTACTTGAATTCTGGTCATGTGGAATTTATAGATCTATTTAGACAGAATTGCCATCTTAGTAATATTGAGTTTTTCAATCTATGAACATAGTATATCTATTTAGTTAGACCTTCTTTACTTTTTCTCAATGATGTTTTAAAGTAGAGGTCTTGGATACCTTCTGTTAGACTTGTTCCTAAGTATGTTATGCCGTGGACAATTTTTGAGCTGCAGGTGATACAGATTTTCTAACCAGTGGGCAATGGAATAAATTAGGGAAAGGTAACACCAAAAACCAGTTAAGAGGATATAGTAATAGTTCAGGTGAGAAGTCTTACTGAAGAAATAAATTAAATGGACATACAGTGACAATGAACACTTACCTCTATGAAGACTGTCTTTTTGGAAGGTGGTGGTATGTAAGAATGTCATTTTGGAGCCACCAGGAGGGCAAACAGCTGGCACTATGGAGAACTAGGGGATCCCCAAGCGATAGACAAAGTTCAGAATATTGAATGTTGCTGACTCCAAATTCAACCCCTGTAGAGATGCCTCTTCCTCCACGAAGCCTTCTAAGTAAAAGGTAGTCCTTTCCCCTTGATGATTACTGATGACACAACTTGTGCGTAGCATCTGTGTATCTGAACCAAGGATTTCAGAGCCACCAGAAGACTTGGACACCACCCAGGCCATTCTCTTCAATTTATGTTTGGGAAATGGAAACCCTTATTTATGTATAAATCAAGTTTTGCATCTAAGACTATGCATATGTACTAATATAGATATTGATATGTATATTTTAGAAAATGTATACACATACTAATATGCATATTAATATATACAATATCCCCCCTTTATCCATGTGGTATGTTCCAAGATTCCCAGTGCATGCCTGAAACCTAGTATAGCACCAAACCTTGTGTACACTAAGTTTTTTCAATCTGATGGCAAGATAGCCAATAAGGGACTAAGGGGCAGGCAGTATATACAACATGGATATATGGACGAAAGGATGATTCATGTCCCAGGTGGGATGAAGTAGGATGGCGTGAGATTTCATCATGCTACCCAGAGCAATGCACAATTTAAAACTTCTAAGTTGTTTATTTCCAGAATTTTCCATTCAATATTTTCAGATCACAGTTGACTGTACTGAAACTGCAGAAAACGAAACCACGAATAAGGGGTACCACAGGCACACCTTGGAGGTTGTGGGTTCGGTTCCAGACCACCTCAGTGAAGTGGTGAATATTGCAATAAAGTGAATCACACAAATATTTTGGTTTCCCAGAGCATCTAAAAGTTATGTTTATTCTATACTGTAGTCTATTTGAAGTGTGCAATAGCACTATGTCTAAAAATACAATGTACATACCTTAATTAAAAAATACTTCATCGCTAAAAAATGCCAACACAGGGACACAAAGTGAGCACACGGTGTTTGAGAAATGGCACCAATAAATGCTGACTCAGGGTTGCCACAAACCTTCAATTTATAAAAAACGCATTATCTGTAAAGCACAATCAATTAAAGTGCAATAAAAGCAGATCTGCCCGTACCGTATTCTTAGGTGGATATGCATGTGTACTAACAGGAATATGTATATTCTTTGCATCTAAGAACATATACACTAATGTACATATAAATATGCAGAGCCTTAGATGAACATATATTGTACTAATATGCACATTAATATACATATCCCTAGATGAATATGCATATATACTAATATATGAATATACATATTAATATACATATTCTCAAGGTACATATGGGTATGTCATTACAGATCATAACTAAGATGATACTGAGCCAATTCATGTTTCTTTTTTTTTTTTTTTTGAGACTGAGTCTCGCTCTGTTATCTGGGCTAGAATGCCATGGTGTCAGCCTCGCTCACAGCAACCTCAAACTCCTGGGCTCAAGCCATCCTCCTGCCTCAGCCTCCCGAGTAGCTGGGACTATAGGCACGCGCCACCATGCCCGGCTAATTTTTTCTATATATTTTTAGTTGTCCAGCTAATTTCTTTCTATTTTTATAGAGACGGGATCTTGCTCTTGCTCAAGCTGGTCTCCAACTTCTGATCTTGAACAATCCTCCCGCCTCGGCCTCCCAGAGTGCTACAATTACAGGCATGAGCCACCACTCCCAGCTGCCAATTCGTGTTTCTAGAGGAAGAGGAAACGGAGAGGGTAACCCCAATGAGAGAAGTGGAACTGGCACTTGTTTAGTGTCTGCAGTCCTGTAGGCACTGTGCCAGTTAGTCCACGATTACGCTAGAGAATTCCTTGATTCCGAATGACTGTGCGTTCAGGTAGGCAGAAGGTAGATACCAGCATCTCCTTTCAGCAGATGAGGAGACGGGCTCGGAGACGTGGCGTCCCTCCCACAGGTTCTGGTTAAGGGCAGTCTTGCAGGCACAGCCCGTGCCAGCAAAATCTACGCAGCGCCACCTCTGCCGTGCTGAAAACGAGCGCCGTGAGCACAGCGTGGAAAATCACCACGGCTTTATAGCAGACATCCCAAAGACAAGGTCACTTATCCAACATCACACCTAGGGAACGTTTATTTTTATTCACCCCCATGGAAAAAGATGCAAATGAGGAGCATACCTGCATTTATATTCAGTTACTTTCTAGTTAAAGCAAGTCATTAAACTGTTTACTCGTATTTATGAGGCCAGGATTTGAATTTTTATGTACTCCAGTTAAACAGCATTTTCCACACCTTCTGAGTTCAGTGGCAACGACACCCGGGATCTCCCATGTTACGGCAAAGGAGCGGACAGACCCTCCCGCGTTCGTTGCTGCTGGATCTTGACTGACTCCTTTGGGTCTAGGCCGCCAGCACAGACAGTCCTTCACTCGCCATCGAGGGCAGGCAAAGCAGGCTGACACGAGCCACAGGCACAAGCTGGCTGCAAAAAGTGCCACCAAGGTGAAATGAACAGTCCCCCAAACCACGGCAGTAACAAAGTAACAACTTCTCTGGCAGCTACTTACTGAGTCTCTTTAGGGATTCAGCGCTCTGCTATGCACTTAACACACAGAGTCTACTTTTTCTTTTCTTCTTAAAATGAGCCTATTTCCTTCACTGGGAACACTTTGCTTCTTACCCCTTCTCCCCCTCCCCTTTCTTCAGGTCTTGCTCCCTGCAGGAAGCCTCCCTTGACCTCAGACTAGGGTAGAGTTCTCCACTCCGTGTTGCCATAGGCGCTTGTGAGTCCCGCATGGCACTGTTCCCCTATCCCTGCACTCAACTCACTTTACCAAAATTGCAGGCTCCCCTGGACTGTGGGTTCTGGGAGATCAGAGACCATACTTGGGTTTCTAAACAATTATTGATAGAATAAATAGTTTATCCCCAATGCTATTTTATCCCTAACCCTAGTTATTTGGTAGTTGCTTAATATTTGTTAATTTAAAAAGTGGGTATAATGACCATCCCCATTTTAGAGATGAAGAAACTAAGGCCCAGTGAAGTGACTCACCTGAGAAATACTGAGCTACTCAATGTTAGAAATAAAACTGGAAAACAGGTGTGTCTAAAACCCTCTTCGACCATATTGTAGTGACTCAAGAAATAGTCATGAACCCCCCCTAGGTTATGATCTGGCTTCAGCCTGTATTTCTTCTTGACTTTATACACACACACACACACACACACACACACACACACACACACACACACACACTGTATATATACGTACATACAGTTTTCCCATACTTGTGTCTCTTACGTTTTCCAGGTCATATCTAAGAGAATCACCTTTTCTAATCTTCATTCCACTGGACAAATGTTCCATTATTGCCTCCATCTCTCCTCAAGAATCAGAACAGTTAAAGGCAGAAGAGATCCATATGTCAGAAAGGAAAATGACTTTCCAAAGTCCCCCCAGCCCTCGACAGCAAAGGTGAAAGCAGAACCAGATCTCTTGTCCTTGTATGGCGCCTTCCTACTCAGAGACCAGTGAATCTGCTCCGAGCGGCGATGGTGGGGGGTGGGGACGGAGCAATGAGGCTGACGTTTTATACACGACTGTCTGCTTCACCGAAGAACGCCCGAGTGCCTGTGCCCCACTCCCACTAGATGGTCCACGGTCATTGCTTTTACCTCTGCATTTGCTCATTCTATTCCCACCTCCAGGGAAATAGCCTTCCTTTTGCATCTTCTAGCTCCTCTCTCAAGCCTGGTCCAAACGTACGACACCACGAGGTCTGTCCCCCATTGCTGGCGTGAGGACTCATTTCCTCTCCTCGGCTCCCACTCCACTTGCTTTGAAGTTCTGTTATCACACATCTGCCTTATATTTGGGTTACGTACCCACCCCTCTCTACCAACCGTGATCACCTGAAAGACGAGAACTCCTGGGGTTCACTCTGGGTTCCCCACGGAGCTGCGCGCGTTGTAGGGGCTCCAGCCGTGGACTGAACACAGCTGCCAACCGGACGACAGAGGAGACGGTTGCTCGATCTTCCCAACTCTTACAAACAGATTTTGGAACCAAATTCATGACCAATTATGGGAAGACAAAAGGATGTTTAGGGGAAGGTATTTTATTCTACTCACTGGAATCATTAGTCCAAGCATCATGTGGTCACTAAAATAAGCTACTAAAAAAGAATAACCAAACAATAACGAGTGACCTTAGAAGTGTATTGGGGGTTAAAAAATAATTTTTTGAGATTCTCTGGTTACTTGTCCTGGGTTACTCTGACTTCTGTCAAGATGCTCCCGGGGCAGGCTTAGTATTTGGCCCGCATCTTTTTCATACTCTCTATTGTTCTTGGATGACAGTCTGCCGCAGACATCGGGAAGTCAGCACTTTGAGTACAAAGACTGACCTGGCTTTTTTTGTATCGGCCATCAAGCCTGCGCCAGAGTCCTGCTGCCAAACTCCTATTCAGCAGCTCATAGCCGAAGAACCCAATTGCAGGCGGCCCTGCAATCACCGTCCACCTAAACGGAACAGTCCATGATTCTAAACCAGGATGCAGACAGACAGGGAAGGTACAAACACTCACAGGAAAGGAAATCTGGCTTTGTTGAGAGAGTTTCTCAACAAAATATCTAGGATTTATTTAACACTGGTTTCTATGAACATTTTGATACTCTGGTCACTGGATCCTCAAGCTATTCACTCTTAATTCAGCAAGCAATTTGGGGAACACTGAAGCCGTGGGAAGGGTGGAATTGTAAAGACAGATGATAACCAAGATCAGTGTGCTTTGGATGGTAAAAACCTAAACAAAAACAAATGAGTTGTTTCTACGTAGGGAATTCAGCCTTCTCATAGTAAACTCTCTATTTTCCCAGTCCTCTCTGTTTCCCACAAAACATATACGTTGGTTTGAAGCTCAGTGATTGCAAGGCCTTCCCGCTCAGCCTTGATGGCACCCCGCCACACAGGTTTTCTTTCAGTTGCTTGAAAACACCATGTTTTCTCCTGCCCCGGGGCCTTTGCACGAGCTTCCTCTTCTTCCTGGAACGTTCTTCTTAGCTTGCCCTCTGTCCCGACCTTCTTTTCCCTGATCAATTTCTCCTCATCCATCAGATTGCCAGCTCTGCTCAAATGTCTCATAATGTGTGGGGAAATCTTGTGCTAACTATCCTCCTCCTATTCCGCATTAGCTTCCATCTTGGTGTGGGACACTATCTTAGTATCATCTACTCTTACTGTGGAGCATTTATCACAGTCATATATTTATCTGTATGATTATATGATTAATATCTCTTTGATCCCGGCATAGTGAGCTCCTTGAGTGTATGATCTTAGCATGTCTTGCTTAAAATTGTGTTGCCTGTGCCTACCACAGTGCCTGGCACACAGCGGGACCCTGCAAAAACCTTCATTCAAAGGATGAACCTTTGAATCCTTGTAGAGGATTGTCAGTTATGAGAGGGCCCCGGTAAAGAATCAATCATCCTAAAATTCTAGCAGCAAAGGGGCGGAATTGAACCCCACATCGCCAGCTCTCATAATCCAAGTCCAGACTGCCCTGGAATCCCCACACTCAGCTGGGTGTGTGTGCAGCCTCTCATTTCCTTTCGTGACTTTTTAAGCCAGAGCATGCTTTGTGGTTTAATTTCCTCTTTTAAAAGCAGGTACTATAACAAAATAGCAAGAGCCACGGCTGGGCTCCAGAGTAGCACACACTCGCCAGCCCATCCTTGGAAGGCTAGCCACAGCCATGGGGAGATTATTAACACAATAAACCATAATTCTGCAAATTTGTACTCAGGGACCTTTTTATTGCCTAGTTGGGGACTATTTAATCTGTAGCTTGACTCCTTGGTTACTGGATTACTTGGTTACTAAGTAACCAGGTAATTGACACATAAACCACAAGGATTTACAAAAAATGCTATATCCAATATTATATTTTATGAACTTAGTAAAAACTCCAGTTACATATTTAGAGTTTTTAATGAAGCTTATGGCATTTTAATATCCACATTCCATATTATAACCAATTTCCTAACAAGTTTAGGTTTCCTCATAAGACTGGCTTTGAGAAAGCTTTTTTGAATTTTTGCCTTTATTGATAATTTTTTTAAAAACTCCCTAACACCACGTAAATGATTCTAAAATTAAAATACCTGCAAATGTTGACATGGAGCACATGTATATTCCAGGCCTTGATCTCCTATTAAATTTTCATCTTGACATGGTGAAACGTTTTTAAACTTGGCATTCAAGGATCTGTGTTGGAATCCCTGCTGCATCTTGCGGTGCAACCTGGTCATACCGTGTGATCCCTGAGCCTCCTTTTCCTCTTCAACAAGTGATCATCCTTCCCCAATTTGCAGGGATGTGCTGCGAATTAAATGAGATGATATATGAAGCAATTTTATCACCAATAAAATGCCATACAAATGTTTTATTATTAATAATAATATTATAGGAGTGTTCTACTGTGCTTATTAATGCATGTTTACATTTCTGTCTTTGATTCCATATGTGCCATAATTGGTGCATATTGGAACCATATTCCAATAACAGCCTTATAACTACTTTAATGTGAATGCCAATCTCTTAAAATATAGTTTCATTCAAGTATCTCCTTCTAAACCCTACTATGGAGCCCAATAGGAGGGGGAAGGGCCAGTCTCGATGATTTTTTTTGTTTATTTGTTTCACTATGTTCTGACCTAGCACTGGCTCATGGCTTTTTATTCACACTGCAGGGCGTTCTCAAGCTAGCCAGGCAGGGAGGCAGGTCCTCACTCTCCTAGGTCGGAGCAGAGGTGGCCGGCAGCCACTCCAAGATCGCTCCTTTGCCATCGCTGGGATAAAACACCTCCGGGAGACGCAGATCGGAGCCCCCTTCTCCAGCGCCATGGTCCTCCCCTTGCTATTTTATTTGTCTTAAGGAAACGCAAGGATATCTGTCATCAGAGATCACGAGAAAGGGGGCTGGAGGTGTTAAAGGCATCAATTCACCCCAAGCTTGTATTTGTATCTACAAATTGGATTTTTCACTGGGTGAGGATCCATCGTCATGCATTTCCCTCCCTGGAAGGGGTGGAAGTTCAGCAGTGCGACCCTTTGGGGTCTGCAGTAAATGTTCATAGCAGCATGTTCGGAGGCAGAAGCCCGTTGGCAGGCACTGGATGCGTCACCTTCCATCTCCTAAGGCAGCCCACGTGGCGAGGAACTTACCAGAGGGCCTACATAGGAACGGCCCTCATACTGTAGTTCTCCCGTGCATTATAAACAGCGAGAACTGACATTTGAATGGTACCTACCTCTTTAGAAAGTAATGCACATTTATTTTATTCTCTTCTAATCATCCCAAAAGAGGGATATTATGATCTATATGAGAAAACAGAGGTTTAGAGAAGCTAAGTGGCTGGCTTAAGTTCATACGGCCAGGCGTGAGTAGAACCAGGGATTCAAGAGAGATTCTTCTTTGCACGCTGCCATTACGCACTTCTTAATTATGCTAATTGCATGTCCTGTTCATTTCAGTTCGGTATCACAGTCCTGTCAGATCAAACCTTCCCCATAACCACAGCCTCAGAATTCTTATCGACACAAAGCCCTACGTAACAAGCATTTTTAGATACTTTTTTCCCTTTCCAAATCTAACTGAAAATATCTTGCTCAAACCCTGGCTGCTACTTAATTTGTGATAAGCCCCAGCCGTTCTTCCTCTGCCTTCTTCCTTAGACACAAAGGAGCTTCACAAAATAAGGCATATTTTCCAAATGAAGTAATTCCACTGCCGCGATGACGCCTCCCCTAAGCAACTCTGCTGCAGAGTGAAATCCTACCGACGTTCCGCGTCCCCCAGCTATTTCAGAAGTTTATATAATGCCAGGGTAAACCATCCTCTGGGAGAACTTAGCAGAGAGAATGAGGTTTCAGGTTAAAAGGGAAAAATAGAGACAGATTCTTTGAGATGCATTTTAATTCTAATAACGACGGCATCGTTGGCCGCATGTGAAGTCAGAGCGGTCTGACTTAGGCACTTTGATTCTTAAAAACTGATTTAAAAAATTACCGGACGAGCGCTGTGTAGGAAGAATGCCCTGTAACAGAGCTTTTATGCCAGTGCATCTCATTTGCTTCTCACATCTCCTCCTTGGTGTCTCCCCATTATTAATATCATTAGAGGAATGTAGCCTGTAATGGGTTTGAAAAGCAAAGGGAAGAGAATGAGGTGCCCTGGAAAACAGCCTCTGAAAGGCAGAGCCTCGGACCAGCCCTCGTGAGGGCTTCTAGTATAATGAGCTGCCCGGGCTCTCAAGGGGCCCCCCAGGCAGCCCAGCGACAGAGGAGCTAAATCCCAGGTGACACCTGGAAGACTTTCTACAACCTACAAAGTGCTCTCACATGGTCCTCACAAGGCAGGGCCTCTCTAGTGGAGAGATCAACTCCCCTTTTGATTTTTGAGGCTCCAATTGCATTGAAACATGTATAAATTCTAAAATAGGTTTTATAATTATAGCATATTTTTGCTGTTTACACTTAACAAATTAGGGCCTTTCTCTCACGCCAGCACATACATACACACAGACCCCACAAAGCAATCCTCTCTATGTGTTGAGAAGATAATTAGATTATTAAAACATATCATTTATATGCTTTATAAGCCCTGTAAATGGTGCAGTAATGGAGCTCAAGTGCATTGTCATAAGCTGACTGGCTTTTTCTTTCCAATCTGTTAGCGTATTCTATCTCTGTGGATGTAAATTTGAGAATCTTCTAGAATGAAAAGCCATGCAAGAGCAAATGGTCCTCTTGTCCCTACTGTGACACCAAATCCAAGATGGCCACACTTCAATGACAGCAGAAGAAATGTCTTGCTTTACTGAACCTCACAGATCCTGTTTCAGGACACCTTCGGGGTCCAATATTCTTAAATATGCATTCTGATATGAATATGTCAATGCACTCTTTGTTGGCCCATGATGCAACTGAAAGATCCAATGTCTAATGTTGGGTGTTGCTTTCAGAGAGACTTTCACACCTAGGCTTTTGCACAGTATTTCATACGATTTGGTTATAGGGTTGTAAATTGAGGAATCATAGCGGTGCCCTCATCTTCTGAGAAAATCATCTTTTGGATTTATAGCCTCTATTGTTGATTGAGGTATCAAAAATCCACGTAGAGATCAAAGATGATTTTCCCTCTCAAAGATAAACGCAACTTCATAAAAGGGCCTACTCAGTGACTGAGATCAGTTCCCTCTAAAGAGCTAAGAGTCGTGGAGTTCCCCATAGATTTTAGACCATTGGTTATTTTATCTGTTATGATAGTTAGGTTGTAAGTGAAAAAAAAGAAAAATTTCTCAACTACCTTAAACAAAAAGGATTTTTGTTATCTCCTTTAACAGGAAATCAAGATGTAAAGTGAGCTCTCCTCGTAGCACTGGCTGTCTTGGTTCTGGAGTATGTTTTCAAAAACATTTATCTCTGTCTGGACTGTCTGGCAGGCACGCTAACTGGCCAGTATTAAAAGATGCAGGTTCTCCAAGCTCAAGATTCCTGGTGCGTGCGCAGGTAGCACGTGGCCATGTCACATCACCCCATGGGAACTGGGCTCGGGGCCCAGATGCAAATATGCCGATGCTTATGCTGTTTGCTGTGAGATGAGTAAGAAATTCCTTTGTCCCTGACCCACGACTCTTGTGTCTCCTGGACCAATCCATGAAATCGTGGCAGTTTGGGTTTCCAGCTTGCAAATGGGATAAAATCTCAGACCTTCCTAATACATGTGTAACCACTTTTCCTTCTGGTGGATTTTGGGAGGGACATAATATGGCTGTCAGCAGCACTGGGGAGGCAGGCTTTCTTGTTTAAAGTCTGTAGAAAAGAGAAAGCCTCTCTCCTGAGTTACAGAATATCAGCTCTGTCCTTCATTCTGATTGAGTAGGTCGTGAGCCTGTCCCCAGAACAAAACAGCTACTGGGAGAAATACAAGTGCTCGTTGTTTAACCCTCGATTTCCAAACCGATCACTGGCAAAGGAGGGAGACCCAGCTTCTCCCGAGTCACACAGGGCGGGGCTGGGACTGCACCTGAGTCACATCTGGAGTCTGCTAGAGGGAGGAGGGGCAACGGACATTGGACAGGCAGTCATGAGTCTCCTGTGGAACACTTGTCACTGGGCCGCCCGTTTGCTGTGAACCTCGACATCCAAATTGATCCGTTCTTTGGGAAATTTGTCAGCACGAGCTCTCTCCTACAGCATCACATGGGCCTCTGCCAGTTGCGCTTTCCAGATGCTCATATTTCAAGCCAATAGTTATGAGTTGAGGCATTAAGGGATCTGGTTCAGATCATAAATGTTATAAAAATCAACCTGTATGGATTAAGTCCTGCCACAGTCTATAACCGCCAAACGAGGGTCATGGTTTCGGTCTGGTTAATAGACTCTAATACACTAAATGGTTTTATGAAACCCTAGTCTGAGGCATTTATCATAAGTGTGAAATTTTATATGGTCTTGTAGAAAACTGGCAAGTCACACGCAACTCTGTCTTCTGCTCACAGAGGAAGGGTGGATGTAAACTGAATGCTGATGTGGGTGGTCAGGCTCCTAGGGCTGACCATGCGCCCACACTGGCCTTTGTTGGGACCCAGCCACGTCACGGGGGATCCCAACACCTCCAGGGTGGAGGGTGTGCTGATGAGTACTGGGGCACTTTAACCATATCGAGGGGTGCTGACCACTGGACACGTGTTTCCTTTCTGAACCCCAAGCGATGACTAACATGTACTAGAGCGGGGTTGTTCGTAATCTAGCTCCCACATTGGTCTTGGAGAGAAAAATTGGTTCAATGGGCCCAAGTCCCACCCTGGAGATTGGCTGGTTAATTCAAACAGGCATTCTTTCCACCACAGGCTTGAGCTAGAGCTTAAAGGCGAGCCTCGATGCCTGGAAACATTCCAGCTATTCCACCCCCGCTCCGTGGAACTTGGGGAATGTTACTCCACGTCTCTGAGCTTGTTCTGTCGTTGCTCCTAAGTAGATGATTTTACATGTCTCACAGGTTGCTGTAAGGATTAACTAAGAACGTATATATGAAAGAAAAAATATCTCTTAGAACAATGTCTAGAACATGATAGAGACCCCATAAATATTAGCTATTATTTATTAATAATTAAACTCAGAAAGTATGTTTTTAGGGCAGTTTCATAATTAAAATTGGTACTTGTCTTTTCTTAATTAAATGCTCTAAAATACACACTGTTATCCTTCCTTTCAGAAAGATGACTGCTTCAAGTTATTTTGCAGCCCGAAAAAGGACCGCATCTTCCTTGGCAATCTGGAAAGTCACTTCTTAATAATAATAAATGGATTAAACATGTACTGTGTGTGGTAGGCACAGTAATGGAACACCGAAGACATCTGCTTCCTCATTTCTGAAACCTACAAACATGTTACCTTAATGGCAAAAGGATTTGAAGATGGAATCAAGCCAATGATCTTGACATGGGAAGAGTAGCTGCATTATCCCAGTGGCCCAATCTAGTCAGATATGTGACCTTTAAAAGCAGATACCCTTTTCCAGCCGTGGGCAGAGGAGGACGGGAGAATCCTCAGTGATGCAAGATGGCTGCTTTGAAGAAAGGAAGGGGCTGTGAGCCAAGGAATGTTAGCAGCCACTGGGAGCTGGAACAAGCAGGAAAAAGACTCTCCCCAGGAGCTAAAAGGAAGTTAATGCAGCCAACAACTTCATTTCAGATTTCTACGTATGAAACAGACTGGTATGCCCAGATTTCTAAGGTATGAAACTGTAAGATAACAAATTTGTGTTACTTAAACCACTAAGGTTGTGGTCATCGGTTACAGCAGCAGAAAAAAACTAATATAGCATGAGGCAGGCACTCTTGCAAATGCTTAAGACATTTTATCTCATGCAATCCTCCCCAAAATTCTTTAAGGTAAGAATAAAAGAAAATTAAAGCTTAGAGAGATTGAATAACTTGTCCAAGGCCCCCTTAGCTGAAGTCAGAGCCTGGATTCGACCCCAAGCCCTGCCATTTTGATTCCATATTACTAGAGGAAGTTGCCTTTCCTACCTTATTATCTAATCCCTCATGAAACTCAGTAGTTAAAATAATTCAATAAAGAATTCAAAAATTTCAACAAACTAAATCATAAAGTTTTCTCCATATTGTTCTTACTCAGCATGAAAAGAACTTACTAGTTTTTCCTGGAACTGTTGACAGTATTCATCTTTTCACTGGTTTTTTCATAAGAGACCTATAGCTGCTGTAGTGGAATTTTTCTGGTTATTTTTGGCCACTTGTCTTAAGAGCACACATTCATGGAGGAACTCTCACCTCAAAGAGAGGGCACTGCAGGAAACAGTGCAGAGAGCTGTGTTTCCAAAGCCGTTCTCAGGACCTACAAGGGAAGTTTCTGGGTGTGTCTACCTTGCTTCTGGAACTCCTGGGAGCATTTAGCAAAATTCTCCCAAGTTCCCAGAGACCCTAAGTATCCCCACGGCCTGTGGGTTTGTTTTTCTGTTTTTGCATTTTGTTATTGACAACCCCATTACCTTGGAAGGCTCCCAGCCTCCTCTCCAACCAGCCAAAGAGATCCTCTCCTCCTGTGTCATTTCTCACCTTCCCTGGGAAGTAATTTCCTGTACTCTAGTCCATTCAGGTGAAATTTAACTGCTGTTGCTTTTTGCTCTCTTCTTCATTTCTTTTTCTTTTTTTCTTTTTTCTTTTTTTAATTTTTATTTTTTTGAGGCTGAGTTAAAACTCATTTCTTCTTAATCTTTCAGGCCTCCCACCTACATGCTCCCACCCCCCAAACAAGATACAATTTCTAAGAGCGACTGGGTGGTGTGCTGGACAGAGCCTAGGACTATCTGGGCACACGGTCGATGATCAGTTCCACACTTTCCCATTCGTTATTTTAGGTAGGAACCAATCACATAGATTAATCATCATATGATAATCCTGAGTCCTCACTAAAGAGTTGAGGATTTAAGGTCCAGGTAAGTGTCAGACACAAGCAGATTTGGGGTTCATGGGTGTCTCCTCTTCCCTCCTAAGGACCACCTACTCTAGACGGCTGAGGATGCCTCATGGCCAGCCATGCGATCAGGCTTTCCAAGACCTTCGTCTTTTTAATCACTCTTGAATTTCTGACCTACCCCCTCTCCATCAACTGGTTTTCCAGAATCGTGGCTTTTTTAGGAGCTCCTGCCCAAATACTCAAGCAAGACTCAAGTGGGGTTTTGCATATCCTGAGTGGGTTGAGAGCTCTGAAATGTTTGTTTTGTAAAATGGAGACTCTGTTCTACTTCATATTGACTTCCTCACCCATCAATCATTTTTTTTGGACAACAACATCATGGGAGGAATGTGATTTGGTCATACTCAGAGGTGATTAAGTCTGTAAACCTCTAGACTTCATTGGGGGGGATTTTGACATGGCAAATGCTTACTTAATGACTAACTCTTTTTTGTTTTCCAACCACTTTGGCCTTGCTGCCACCAGCGAGTGAAGGCGTCGCCCACATAGGACATTGGGCTAAAGTGAAAACATGGAAGGGAAGGGCTAGAAGGAAGAGGAAGAAAGAGAAGGAGAAATAAAGGGAGAAGAAGGGGGCGACCGAGAGGTGGAGAAAGACGTGGAGAGATGTCTAACGATGGAGAAAGAAGAGTCAGAGAAGAACAGAGGAAAAGGAAAGGGGAAGAGAAGAGACAAAGAAGAAAGAAGACGAAAGTGAGCAGATAGAGGAGAGAGAGTTGTAGAGCAAACAGGGGAGTTGCAGAAGGGAATAGAGGATGCCGTGGGGATGGAGTAGAAGTGAGGAAAGGTCAGAGAATCTAATACAGGTTGAGCATGGCTAATCCAAAAATCCGCAATCTGAAATGCTCCAAAATCCAAAGCGTTTTGAGAAATGACAAGATGCTCAAAGGAAATGCTCAGTGGGGAATTTTGGATTTTGAATTTTCAGATTAGAGATGCTCAACGGCAAATATTCCAAATTTAAAAAAAAAAAAAGAAATTTGCAGCACTTCTGATCCCAAGCATTTCAGATAAGGACACTCAACCTGAACATGTTTCTCCCAATCAATGCTTACCCACAGATGACCCAATCCCCTCGTCATCCAGAGGTCACTGCGCAAAGTCAGAGTAGTGGAAGAGCAGGAAAAATACAGGGAACAACATTAGCTAGATTGGAGCTGGGGAAAATTTCCAAGCAAGTCAGATGATGCTGCATCTGTAACAAGGAAGCTGCCCTGTGGCCATCTACGATGACAGCATTTTAAAAAGTAGTCTAACATCTTTAAAAAAAGCAAAAAGCAATTCAAATGATCACAAAAAAATCCCTTGCAAAGTTCAGGGGAACTGCATTGCGTGACATCCACCCGGCAAATTGCCCTGAAATCCCTTTTTCCCCTCCTTCTCACCAAATCCCACTTGGCTTAGCAGAACTCCCGATCTCGTTACTGTTTCCTCCAAGCATGTCTCGTTGTCTAACTCTGCCTCTCCCTGAACTCTCTGCGCCTCTCCTGGGCTCCATTGTCTGTTATTAAGTCAGTCAATTAGCCTTTCTGAGCTTCTTTAAGTCACTCCCTGCCCTCTTTCCCCGGGCCTAGATGTGCACACAGGAGGACTAGAACGTAACAGGCTGACATGACGCCTCCTGCAGCCTGGGGAATGGGACGTCGGGAGGTCAGAGAGTAAGCTGAGTGACAGGATGGCTCAGAAGTTCCAACTGCAGCTTTTATTCTACTTCCAATCTGCAGCAAAGGGGCTGCTTGACCCACCACAAGCACTGCAAAGGGCCAAGGTCTTCGAGCATTTCGATTTTAGATGCTCACATCTTTTTTTTTTTTTTTTTAACCTGCAATTTGGAGGCTTTGCTAAATAAACATCCTCCCATAGGAAGATTCTCCCCCTGGAGCGCTGCCTCCTGAGCCACAGCCCCAGCAGAAGGAGGCCAAGTGGCTGGTAGGGTGCTGGGCAGTGGGGGAGTACTTCCGCAGAAGAGAAAATGCAGACCCTCGACCCTCCAAAACATGCTGTAGACTTGCTCGGGAAATGGCCCTCCTAGCAGCTCGGTGTTGGCCCTGTGCCTCCAGATGGGAGGCGGGGAGAACTTGGGTGGTGGCTTTGGGCAAGGGCTGTACTGGCTGCCTCACACCAGCGAGTAATGGAGGGCCTCTCAGAAGTTAAGGAAGTGAACCTGCCAGCAAAAAGCCACTCTCTCCTACCCTTCTCTCCCACCCCACCGAGGCATTCGTCTTGTATGTGCAGGACCTTCCTGGAGCTTGAGGAAGCAGCCTGGTCAGCCCATGCTTCAAAAGCCCATCCATTCTCCATTTCCTCCATTTCGGACCGGGCTGTGCTTTGGGTGGGGGCAGGCATTGCATAGGGTTGAGGTCAGGCAAGTTAGAGTCAGGCTGACTTGAGTTCTTGTGCACTGGGTAGGTCGCTTAGCTTTTTGAGCCTCAGTTTTCACATCTCAGAAATGGGTTATCATCAACTTATAGGGCCGTTGTGCAGATTACATGAGATCATGCTTGTAACAAGTTCAGCTAGCTGTTACTGTTATGGATATGATTTATTCACTTAGTAAATCTCCATAAGCACCGACTATGGGCAGGTGGTGTTACTGCTATCAGCACGAGAGGGCAAAGTCAGAGCATCCTCCCGTAGCACTCGGGCAGTCCCCAGGAAGCCTCTGACTTTTATTTTATGCAAATTTCCCAGTCGTCTTCATGCTCTCCCCTGCAGGCTTGACCAGCTCCTCTTTTTTTCTTTATTTCTTCTTCTGTTCCCTCTCTGTTTTCTTTTGCTTTTCTCCTTCTCACTCTCCTCTCTCTCCTTCCTTCCCTTTCCCCTCATATCTCCTCCCCTAAATCTGCTTGCATCCAACACAGGTAAAACCTAAAATCATTCAGTCAAACCTAACAGCCACCTAACAGTTAAACTAACAGGCTGAGGAGTGCTTCCTGCATCTCCCAGCAAATCAACACCAGGCATTTATTGAGCACCTCTTGTGTGCAGGCCCCAGTGCTGTGGGCACGGTTTGGACTGTCAGGGCTAGTTGGGGACACAGGGTGAGATGTGATGACAGAGATGACTGCCCACGTTGAGGAGGAAGGAGGACTGGTCTACAAGAACTAATGACCAGCTAATCAGTTCATCAGAGAGCATTTGGATGGGAAGTTACCACGAAGAACTTCCAGCTTTTCCCAAAGCGCGCTCTGCAAAACATTATTATAAGGAATCCACAAAATAATTTTTGTCGAATATAGTTGGGAAACATTAGACTAAGAAAAGTTAACAGCTCTTTGCTGAAGGACGTCTCAGGGTCTTGAACCCACCAAGCTTTAGGAATCTCTAAGAGGTCATGAAGTTGGTTTCCCCCAAAACATTTGGCTTTAAAATTCTATTCTTGGAGAGACTGTCTCAGACCAGCGTACCATGGAAGGTACTTTGAGATCTTTCAATCTGGTCAAATCCTCTCATTCCATTGGAGAAACGGAAACTAAGAAATGAGAAGTGGTTTCTCAAGGTCACACCGCTACTTATTTATCTGCAAGACGACCTAAGCCTGTGGACTCGGACACAGACCTACGGCTTGTCTTTGGACTCAAATGACATTTGACCCCTCACCCTGTAGCAGACTCCTTAACTTCTCTCTCCTGCCACCCACACCTTTGAGCTTCACACCTGTAGATAAATTTCTTCAGAATGTTCCTAGGAGAGCAGAGTGGAACAAAGCTACAGAAAAGCAGGGATACTTCAAAAGCCCATCCATTCTGCATTTCTTGCTAAAGATTGGATATTATCTTTCCACGTTTCATGTTGAATTTGACTTCTCGCAAAGACGGACTCTACTGTTGTTTTTTTCAGCCCGTACTACAGTGCTGCAAACCCCTGGGTGCTGCTTTGTCCAGCCTGCTACTGCTATGCTGGGACAGCAGGAGCAGACTGGCGTTTGCGGAGCTTTTGTGAAAATGCAGGAGCCAGTAGAAAGTGGTAGAGGCCTCAAGAGTGTGCCCATCACAGGAAATATTTGTAACCTGTGAGTGACATTATCACAATAGAAATGCAGTTACTGTAGCCTTGACCGAAACCACGAAGTACACATTCCGCATACACTGTATTAAGAGTTCCCAAAATATTAATGAAATTGGTGAAACAGCAAGTGAAGGGGTGTGTGTGTGCATGACATGCTCACTTTGATGGGGACCCAAAAACTCTCACCAGAGGGGAGCACATTTTTTGTTGTAAGGGGGGCTTCACCACTTGGACCTTTAAAACCAAACCAACCAAAAGTTGGTAAGAAAACAGGCACACATAGGCATTGATTTGTATATTTGTTTTAAAGATACGTAAACCACTTAAGCCAATAATTCCACTTCTAGGAAATTGTCCTTCAGATATACTTACATATAGGAACAAAAATGTTATGAATGAGAATGTTCGTTTTTTAGCATTGTGTGTTAATTAGCAAAACAACTGAATATGGCCTCTATGTCTATTTGATTAACTACTTTATGACTTTAAAAAGAATTAGGAAGCCTTTTGATCAAATAGGAAAAAGTCTCCAAGATCTATTATGAAGTAACAAAGAAGGTGTAGAATAATGTATACATTATCCTGTGCATATGTATATGCAACTTAGAAACATATACATTTGCTTGTATATGTATAGGAAAAACATTCGAAGGCTGCAAAAGAAATTATGGTATTATGATAGGATAGCAGGAGGGGCATGATGGAGTCCGAGGAGAGAAGGATATAGCCACCATCTTTGGACACCCTGTTGTACAGTCTGAATACACTTTAAACACATCCTTGTGTTACTTATCGGAGAGCCAAGTTTTCAATACCAGTAGCACTTCAAATGTGCCTTAGATTTATACCCTTAGGAGTCTTCCATTTCTTCCCATTCCCCTGGATTTTAAGAAAGGAAAGCCGTGCACTGGATACATTTTTGGAAAGTCTCAAAACTCTAGTTAAAATGGTAGCAAGAATGGAGTTGAGGCTGAGGCCTGGCTCTCCCATGTGCAGGGTGTGGGGCCAATGCACCCGACATCTCGCAGTTATTTCAGCTGTCCTGCCTGGTTTCACACGCTCCACTAAGCATGGCGACAATTTGGCCCAGAATAATAGCTGCAGATTCAAGAACTCATGGGGGATGGAGTGAGGGGAGGAAGAAAAAGTAAGCTTTGGAGAGCTATTTTCTTCCTACACTGTAAAAACCCAAATGCCAGGGGGTTGGGGGTGGGCAGAGAGACAAAACAACACCTTTGTCTCAAATCATCAGTGCAGTGAGTTAAGAGTTTCAAGTGTGCACAAACTGTTGATGCATTTTAAGCCTCTACATCCTGGCGTTCAGTGCACATAATATACAAATGAAAGGAATTGGAGGTTTAATTTAGAATTCGGACAAAAGGCTCAGACACATGTGTCTCTATGAGAATGTTTGGGTGGGGGCTGGGCGGGCAGGGAGTGACGGCACATGTCATTGGCCCGTTCGTAGAGGCTGTTTTGGGGCTTTGATTGAAGAGACTCGTTCTGATTTTAACAAGTTTGCCAAGAAGACCTTCAGCTGGGTTGCATATGAGGACCTGCTATTTTTAATATAAATGTAATGTTTTTAAATCCATCGACAGTGTCCTAAACCAGATTTGGTCGTAAGCAGCTGTGCTGAAATTGTAAAATCTCACCCTTGTGTCTGGTTTCACATCTGGTAACTCACAGCTAACAGTTACAACTCTCCGATAGTAATTAAATGTTTTCTTTAAACGAAAAAAAACACACACACACACACCCACAATCATATATGGCAGAATGCATTATTAAAGGAGTATTTTGATTCACAACAACCACCACCAGGAAGAATCCAGCGAGAATTTTATAGGTAGTTGGGTACTTTTAGGTACTTTTTCTAAAGGTGTTGATCAAAATAAGTACATGTTACGAAAAGCAAAGGCAGTTTGCAACTGGGTGGATATTGAGTAACATTAAGCGACCATAATTGCTAGTGAGGAGGCTGCCTCCTCTTTGATGTCAACTGTGGCTTTTCTTTTTTGTTTCAGAAAGGAAGAAACTTCAAAAGCCGTAATTTCAGGACAATAAAGTACTCACATTAATATAGGTAGCAACTTTAACTGTTTTTAAGCTCAGTAAAAAGTTTTAGGGTGAGAATGTGCTAGGATGAAGGAGAGGGAATTCAAATAGTTTTAGGTCTCTTTCCATACACCATTTTAAATATGAATAAATGACATCAAGCACATGGGACCTAAATGTAGTATTTAGAAGTGTTGGTGAGTGTCACTAGGTAAAAACAGTTAATTCCTTATGTTTTGAAATAGATGATTTTATTTTGTTTTATTTTAAATCTACTGATATGATCTCTTTAACAACTGGATTCTCCTAATAGCTTAAAGATTCTGCAATAACCGGTAGGTGACAGAAAAGATGTTCTGTAAACCAAGTACCTTTTCTTTCTCTGCCATTATGCCCGTAGGGTGTGATTTCAATAAGATATAAAATACAAACATGAGTTTTCCAGTGTCTTATTTTAGGTTAACTTTTTTCTTTAATAAACTCTTTTACTGGAATAAAACAAACAAAAAGAAGAAAGTACACAAACTGTAATTGTATATAGCTTGATAATTTTTCTTAAGGTTTTTAATTTTTTTCCCCACCCATTTGAAATACATAATTCAGTGATTTTTAGTGGATATTCCTATCATCACCCTACTCCAGTTTAAGAATCTAATGAATTGTTAGCAACAATGCTTAAGAAGAAGAGAGTGGAAGAAATATGAGAAAACCTCTGAAATAGAGTGAGCTTGGGGACCAGGCCTTGTGACACTAAGTGGCTTAGTCTTTGGCACTTACATGGAAGAACTGAAGACCCTGCAGGGTCCTTAGAACCCACTGGTATCTCATTGGAACCTCCCCCACAGTAGTAGGTGACCCACATCTGCCTTCGTGTGACCTCTGCACTTTCCTTGGACGTGAGTAATAAGAAGGCTTTTGTGACGCCAGCAACCTAGGAAGACACTAAAGCCAGAACAGGATTGGTGAGCACAGATCTCAGAAGTCTGACTCTCGACAGGAACGACTGAGGGATGTTTATTACGTCAACATGAAACTGGCAGAGCCGGGCAGTCTGAGCAAAACAGATGCCACGAGAATCAGCCAGGACGTGGAAAACCCGGTTCATGGGCAGAAGCGAGGTGCCAGTCTGCTGAGCAGAGGAGCAGCTGTCCTTGAAGAAGTGGTGGTTTATTCTATTCCCCTCCTTTCCCAAATCTTACTCTACTTCTCTCCCTCACCCCCCCCCAAGTGGGGGGGATGTGCCCTCCAGGATCGATGGGGCGTGCGGGGTGCAGAGGGGGAGGGGAAAGGCTGAAACAATGCAATGCACCGCTTCCAGCTATTGAAAAGCTCTGTGTCCAAAGGTGAACTCATTCCACCTTTCCAGGGGAAAAGGCTTGCTGAGAGAGTCAGGACACTGAATTATGTATCTGCTGCCCAAGTTGTAGACTTAAAATGGTATTTGCTGACACAGGGCACTGTCACACTGCCCTGAAAGCCAGGGGCACACCCAGGGTATTTTTACCCCTGATACATGAACCAGTGGAGTCTCCATAAAGGAGACCCTTACAATATGGTGCTAATGGAAAAGCCCTGAAGGACGATCTGAGACCAGGTATGGGTCCTTAATCAAGTCACGTGGATAATCAAGCAGCCTGCACGTCACCCAGGTTGGGATGGAGTGAAAACGAAAGCTCCGTCGTTGGAGCGTTGGATGTGGTGGACAAGGCGTTGCCAAGGGCCTTGGCGTGTGCCATGAGATCTGGTGTAACCCACTGTGATCAATTATTTCCTCTCTCCCTGGGCCTCCTTCAATTCACCCAGGATGGTAGCTTTTACCTGGACATTCTGTGGCCCCACCAGTCTGGGAAAAGCGCAGGAATCCAGCCAATGGCCAGCACCAGAAACAATTCTCTCTCCACTCTGGGCCACTGAAATGTCGTAGACACATCTGTCCTTCCAAAAAGAAAACACGCCCAGAGCCCGGGCAAGCAGCTGGCGACATCTGGTTTGCGACTCTTTCTGAGATGTTCCGCTTGGACCTCAGTTCCACGAAAGACCAAGGAAAGGAAAGCAGCTCTGCTATTGAGGAGAAGGGACCTCATCCTTTTTTTACAGACCCTTAACTGTGGCTCCATTCAGAGCCAGCTGTCCTTTGAACCCTGCAATAGGAAGACAATTGCCATGGAGTGGTCACTGAATTCTCTCTCTCTTTCTGATGGCAAACATTAACTGCTGGCTACGACAGGACCACCTGCAATGTGTTAGTCATTAAAAAGGTCACCGTTACTAAACATTTTAAACTGTGAATAGCTTCAGATTAAATTAGGTGTAAAAAAAGTCATTTCCTCTCTGTGATAAACTCAAACACCTGCAGTAGGGCTCAAGTTTACCAGGGACATAAAGGGCCTCTCCCACTCACAGAACGTTTTTGGGGATAAAAGACACAAAGCCTCATTTTGTCAGCTATCTCTCTGCCCCCTGTGATAGGGGTCCCAAGCTTGACAATTATGTGCGCAGCTCCGAGAGACATGTATGATTGCACCGACAGGAATCGAAACCTCCGTTCGTGTTTGCCTCACTGAACCTTCTTCAACATGCTGATATGAATATACAAATTTCCTTTTACTTTTTCCTCTTTGTTTTCTCCTGTGTTTTCACCTCATTTGAATCCATTAGTGTTCAGTATTCAATCAGTCTATCACAATGACCTTGAATCCCGCGTTGTTTCTAAATTGGCCTAAGAGAGGCAAAGCAGCGTCAGGAGGTGGCTGGCATTTGGAGAGACATACCTTAGGCCAGGCACTGTGCCGGGTGCCAGTGTTACAGCTCGAAGACCGTCCCTCCCAACAACTTCAGAAAGTCGGTGTCACTATCTCTGTTTCAACAGGTGGAGAAACTTGGGCTTTGAGAGGTGAAATCACTGGCTTGTGGGAGCCTCATTGCTTCCAAGAGGAAGGTCCAGGAGTGGCCACCTCTCTCCCACCGCCTTGGCTGAGGCCACCAATGTCTTTTACTGGCCCACAGCACTAGTTGCTCAACTGCTTGCCCTGTTCCACGCTTGCCTCCCCCGATCCATTGCACACGTAGCAATCAGAGTGTGATTTTGCAAACTTTAATTTGGGTGATGTCACTCCCTGCCTAGAACCCTCCCATGGATTGTCATTGCAGTTGAAATTAAATCCAGACTCTTCTACGTGATCTTCCCTCTGACCTCCGTACCACTCTCCTTCCTTCCCCTCGTGCCGACATTCTCTCTGTGCCTGTGCACAGCACATCTGTTCCCTTGCTTCAAAGCCTCTGCCCACAGGTATGTGTGTGTGACCTTCGCCTTCCACCTCACCGTCAGGTATCAACTGGACTCCACCACAGCCTGCCCCTTCCTTCCCAGTTGGTGTGGACGCTCCTCTGGCTCTCCCCATCACATCACGCTTTTTACTGTCTCCGTTCCTCTCATCTCTGAGACGTCTGCCTTATTGTCCTTTTTCTCCCATTAGATTGCATGTTCCCTTGGGGCAGGAACTTTGTCTTGTTCTCTGCTGTACCCACGATGCCCGCAGAGTGACCTGCCGAAGGCCGGTGCTTACCGAATGAAAGAATAAATGGACCAATGAATCATAAGAATTGAACTCAGGCTTTGGTGTCTCCAAAGATGATGTTGTTTCTGCTGCACAACAGTGATCACCGTTAAGCTAGACACTGATGCCTGGTTCACAAGCGGGAACCACAGCTGGCTTCAAAGATGGCTTTCTAACTTTAACCTTTCCTTTCACTTCCGCATGCGTTTTTTTTTTTTGAACGTATGAGACGCTGTGTCTTCAGATTTAAAATAACTCTAAACATTGCAATTAACATTTTAAGGAGAGGCTTGAGGCAGCCACTTCCGTACTCAATCCTTACACTTAGTCGTCTGTCCGGTTTTTCTCTCCCTGCGTCATTTATATACAGGTCTGTCTTCCCTAATAAACTACTGGCTCCTTCGAGGACACCATGGCTCAGCTTAGCGTCTTGTACCCAGTTAGTACTCATTAGCCTTTCTTTAGTAAAATTAAATACTTTACTATAGAACCTCTTTAATCCAGAGAGATTGTTTTTCCTATTGTACCAAACTTTCTTTTCTGCGTTTCTTTATAATTACCTGCTGTGGGGCCACAATGCACACTCAATGCATGTTTGTTGAAACCAAAATAAGGCCTGTTTCTCAATATAAATGGAAAAAAAAAGAGCCTGGGAGCTCAAGTAGGGATAAAATTCCATGACAGTTTTCAGACATGGTCATCACCGGGTCCAGTTAAGAAGACACATACAGCCCATGTAAATAACTGGGAGTTGCCAAGAAGAATTGAAGATAAGGAGGAAATGATTCTAGTGACATTTAAAGACAATTTATCCCAAACTTTTTCTAATAGCTTTAGGTGAAATTTCATTTGTCTGGGAACAACCTGAATTTCCATTAATTCAAAAATGAATAAATCAATTGTGGCATATGCCTACTATGGAATGTTATGCAGTTCTTATATAGAATAAATTAGCTCTTTACTTATTAATGTAAAATGATTTTCATGGTATATTGTTAAATGCAAAAAGGATAAAAGGTTGTCTAGAATACAGTGTATTCTATGTGAGCCTATTCATATAAAAACAAACAAATTTATTAGAATGCATGTATTTGTACGAGCATGGAGAAATATATGGAAGGATACACACCAAGCTGTTAAAATCTGTCATCATAGTGGGATGGTAATAGAAGGGCTGGGGGAGAAGGTAGTCATTAACTTTTCTGTTGTACGTTCTTAGATTGCTTTGCTCTTCACAATGAGTATTGCTTTTGAATAAAAATATATTAGCAAATGGAGATTAAAATAAGGTGCAAAGTTATCCCCTGGAATATGACATATATTCCAGCTGGATAATAATTTTTACTGTCTTCAGTGACTAGTGAGTTAACTTTCTTCTCTTGCTCCATGTCCCCTGGTGAGCTCATCTCTTGCTCACAAATCCAGTTATCAAGAATAAATGGCGAGCTGCTGGGAATTGACCTAAGGAAACAGTCCAAGGAGAGAGCTCAGAGAAAGCTCCCTCCTTGGGGTTATTTATCACATTGCTATTTTATAAGACTGCAATATTGGAGACAACATAAATGCTCCACCATAGGGGAAGAGCTAAATAAGTTATGAAAATGCTTACACAAGAAAATGCTTATATTACAATGTTAATTGAAAAGCACAGTACACAAAATTAAATTCTACGAGTACAATGATGTGAAAATGATCAGAAAAAGATAAAATATAAAGAGATACACCCAGTACAATAAAGCCTCTTATGGTCATACTTAGACCCCAAGATCTCATAAACTCAGGTTACAACAGGAATATTAAGTAGACACTCTGGGAAAACCACCCCCTAATTGTATAAATAACAAAGGATGTCAATCCTAGAGTTACATGTCTAGCTTTAAATCATTTAAGAGACAACATTTTGGCTAATATTTTCAAATAGCCCAAGAGCATCATCAGCATCCTCCTTCTCCCTACCAATTGCACTATGAGAGAGAGCTGCATGTATCTTGGGAGATAAAAAAAAAACAAAATTGAGATGCTTTTTGTTCGTTTTGTAAATCTGGTTATTGCCTTGTGAGATCTCAGGAGAAATGATTTTTATTAGTCCTAAGCATCATGAGGAAATGATAATCCTAATTCAGTTTTTTGAAAACACCAAGAAAAAAACATTTAAAGGCCAACAAAAAGAGGTTGGCCTATGGAATATGGTGGACAAAGCACTGGACCAGGAGTTGTGAGGTCTTGTATGCATTCACTTATGCAGCCATTCATTCATTCACGTCTGTGTGTGCAACACACCGTGCTGAGCTCTAGGAATATAAACGTGTTAAAGCAATCTGGCTCCTGTTCTCAGGCAGCTCAAGCTATGATGAGAAGCCAAAAACATGCCCAAGGAATTATAACTCATTGCATTAAGAATAATGATAAAAAATGATAAGGAGTTTGAAGGAAGACATCTCCAATTCTCCTTGAAACAGTAGGTTTGACTCCAAAATAGCGGTAACTGAGCTGCACAGTGCTGGCTATTAGAAGGCAAGACAGTGTGGAGATTAAGAACATAATTTTGGTGGCAGGCTCAAGTCCAAGCCACCAGTGTGTGACTTTGGGCAAGTTATTTAACCTCTGTAGGGGAAGTTTCCCTGACTGTAAGAAGAGAGAACACTCCATAAGACAATTATTGGGATTCCAGGAGAAGTTGCCCATGCAGACTTTAACATAATGCCTAGCACATAATTCCAGCTAAATAAGCTGTAACTGGTAGCTGTGTTACTATTAAATGACTTCTCAGTTGCAGTTAACTTGGCCAGAGCAAGGTGGACCGTGCACTGTGGAATATAATTCATGTGCTACTTCAGGCACTGGATTTTGATCTGCAAGGTGCTGAGCTAGGTTCTTAAGCATTCCAACCTGTTACCATTAATCATCTCCCTTGGAAACGTTTCCAGAGTTGGTCTCTCAAGTGAATTCTGTCAATGGGCTCTGGGTGTGTGAGCAGAAGGGATCTTAGTCATGTGGGAGCCACTCTGCCCTTCCCTGGTGTGATACCAATTACAGGGAGGTCGTGGGGCTTCCTCCTGCTCCCATGGGCTCCTCCCGTGAGGGCTTCTTGACAGCATTGTGGTTTGGGTTGTCATCACAGCTAACCACTCATTTTTCAACTGACACTCTGTGTCACTCTGTGCCTCCCTGCAGGGCTGTGGGAAAGACTCCCGCAGAGCAGTAAGAGGCAGAAGACATGCCGCCCTGGGGCAATGAAGAGGGCTCTGTGCCTGGGGTGTGGGGCTGGGCTTCAGGAGGTGGGACGATGCAGGCTCTATTGAAGCCAAGCACCTAATGCACAAAGCTAAGATCTTTCCTTTGATTTTCCAGAACAGCATGAAGTTGCTTTGGCTGCTTTGTATAATCTCAAATAGAGGTTATGTTCCAAAACAAGCACTGAATTCTTGCAGTCACTGTAATCTTAACCTGATGAACACGGCCATACATGCACATAACAGTAATGAAAGCCTGTGGTCACTGAGCTCTAATGCATTGTGTTTCTCAAATGCTATTATCATGTCCATTGCATAGATGAGAACACTGAGATACAGAGAGATCAGGGATTTATCCAAGTTTGCACAGCTAGCAGGCGGGGGAGCCACGGTTCAAATCCTCGCCGTGAGTGTGCTTAATCTCTGTGCTGTGTGGCTTCCCAGTTAAAACAGTTGAAAAGTGAGCCTTGGATCAGTGTGATCCTAAAAGGCCCCGTGAGCCAGCTAAGGTCTTAAGTGGAAGACGGGAGGCCTGGATGTCAACAAAGGGGTTCCCTGGAGGGATTCCATTTAAACTCTCAGTCTTAGCTGCAGCATGAATTAGTCCCATCGCATCGGCCCCTTACCTGGCAAAGAGAGTTAGGACGGATGAGTGGGAAGGGTTTGGTGTCCTGCCCTTGAGAGGAAAGGTCCTGGAGAGGTGGCCCCTGTGACACTGGAGAAGGGGGAAGCACAGAGAACCAAGACAGAGGCACTTGGAGTAGGATTTCATGGGGGAAGCGGTTAAAGGAGAAAGGTAGGGAAGGACATAAAAGTCCCTGATATGTCGCCACCAGTTTGGCTGGGGGTGGCCCTGCTCATTTCAAAGGTTTGTTCTCAACTCCTCCTGTTCAGGGTTACCTGCACCTCCTAGACTTGGCTACTCTCAAGTTCCACAGCCCAGCAGAACTGTGCAGAGAG
This sequence comes from Avahi laniger, assembly GCA_963575035.1. NCBI lineage: Eukaryota > Metazoa > Chordata > Mammalia > Primates > Indriidae > Avahi > Avahi laniger. The sequence goes on from CAUYSK010018649.1 coordinate 29,129, forward strand.
CTCCAGGCACTGTTCGCCTGAAGCCTTGGCCTCACAGAATAGCAAAGCCGAATCCATCCAGCCCAAGCTCATGGGGATTTACTGGTCACCTAAATGGCAACACCTGCGCTGGGCACACAGGTGATGCCAATCAAGTAGAAATCGAGTTACAAGTGCCCCAGGAATCACAGCGGCGGGGGTGCAGACAACCAAGCTCCTCTTGCTGGGCCACTCTGGTTTTTAAAAGATAACCCCGAGCAAGATGCAAAGGGGCCTGAAAAGAAACAAAGAGAAACATAAGTCAGGAGGAATTGAGTGAGGGAAAAGGGGGCAGCAAAGAAGAGACTCCACGAGCCCCAAGGGTGATGAGGAGAGAGAAACCTGGCTGGAAGGTGGGAACGAAACAGGATACCCCAAAAATGCCCCATGGCCAAGGCCCTCTGGAGACCCCGAGTGCCCAACAATCGGCTCTCAGGTCTGCGGAGTTCCTCCCAGTCAGCTTAGGGGCGTATGCTGTGGGGTAACCTTCTCCCCAATATTTCCCTCTTTTTCTCTCTCTAGTTTGGTAAAATGTGCTGCGTTCAATTGCACCGTGTGAATGGCATTTGGCGGACATCAAGCAAAGGGAGCTGAGTTGCTCTTGTGGGTTTGCAAGAAGCCAAGACTTAGGGACAACTGTCGGGGTGGGGGTTGAGGGGGACACGAGAGAAATTGATGTCCTGCAGACACAGGCACTCGGAGTCAGGGCTGACGAAGCAAGTTCCCAAGACCAAATCCCTGGGACGGTGCAACTTTGCACATCAGAACCTCCGGGAGACTTGTCGAGACACCAGCGCCGGACTCCACCTCTCTGGGAGGGGGCCTGAGACTTTGCCTCCCTCCCGGGTCCTCACCGGCCCTGATGCTGCTGGCCCAACCTGGAAGACCCTGGAGCTATCTGGAGGAACATCGCCTGTCCTACTAACTGTGGGTGAGGAAATCATCCAATTTTGTCTGAATCGCAAAGGAAAAGATAATGTCTAGGTTACACCAGCAAGTTGCCAACCAAGTATTTTGGAACCTTGATGAAGGAGAGAAGGGGTGTAACTCCTTTGCATGTAGCTCTCACTAGGCACTGCCGGGCTCCCTGTGGGGTTCAGAAGGGTGACAACTTCTCACAGCTTATTGTAAAGGAATCTAATTAGGGATCAGGAAAGCCCTAGTTTGAATCCTGGCTCAAACTCTTACCATCTGTGTGGCCTTCAGGGGCAATTCATTAACCTCTCTGACCCCACGTTCTCTGCCGTACCCTAGGGGATTTTTACTGAGCATCGCTACTATCACCCTGCTAGCTTCCTGGTCCACACGTGGGCCCAAGATTCTTTTCCCTGCACACAGAGTCCCTGATGGAGATGTGCATGCAGGAGGCTTCTTGTTGAGGCCACCAGTGAACGAGACTGTAAGAGAATGAGGAAAGCCCAGTCAGGCAGAGGCACAGGTTGGACTGAGATGCGGTTGCAACAGAAGCCCGAGCCTGACCTATAGGAAACTCCAGAGCAAGAATAGTTCTTTCTGCTTGTCCCCGTTGGAGGCAAGGGGGCTGGGTCTTTGCACCCTCAGGTCTCCTTTGCATCGCATTGGAGAGGGTGGAGTAAGGCAGCTCTCTTCAGACAAGCACAGTGCCTCGGCTGGGAGCTGTCATTAGCCAACACTCCTCACAGCTGGGGGGGATGAGTGCCTCACTTCCTAAGCGAGAGGCAGGACCCGCTCCATAAATTGCAGGGCCTCTTGTTAAAAATTATTCAAAATCTCAAGTCGGCGACAGCAGTGCACTAAACCAAGGAGCCCTTCTAAGCACCGGGCCCTGTGCATCTGCACGGGTTGCGTGCTCTTGCAGCTGGTGCTGTATTCATTTACTCTTTCGATAAGTGCATCTGCGTGGAACATAGCAGTGTCCACTCGGGTGTCGTGAAAAGGAAATAAACCCAGAGAGAAACCACAATCTAGCTCACTGGCTTACAAGACACACCTCCTTTTCAGCTTTGCCGTAACATGGCTCTTGTGGCAAAGATTTGTCCTTTAGGTGTCCTCGGGGCCCTGCAGACTCCTCGATGCTGACACATAGACCAAGAGGCGAGCTCTGCACCCCAGACCGCGAGGCCACTGGGTTGTGATCCTCAGCAGTGTGGCCTTCGTCTCACCTGGGTGGGGGACAGCGGGAATGCCCATCGCTTTCTGGGGAACCTTCCCCACCCCTGAGATGTGACCTTCCCCAACAGGCAGCCACCAAATCATCATCCTTCCCCCAGGCGGGTGGAGCGGCTGACGTCCCTGGGGACGTACATGGTGAGGGAGCAGGTGGCGTTTCCTCCCATCAGCCTCCTCACTCCTCCGCGGCACCGCCATGCCCAGCCTGCCCAGGCGAGGCGACCTCATGCCTCAGTTGCTTACCTATTTCTCAGCTTCGGAGCCATGGCATCCCTTGAAATGAGTGAAAATCAATGTGCTTCTTTAAATTATTTTTTCACCAGCCAAAGCCCGGAGTTTCTGGACCCTGTCTTTCTGTTCGTTCAAATAAAACTTGAGGCGAAGAATAACCCCCTCTGCACAGTCCATCAGAGTTTCATTTTCTCTCCCTTTTCAAAACGTGTTCTGACTCCAATTCGGGGGCCCCCAGAGCCCATTAAATTCACCCAATAAGGCGCGGTGTCGGCTGCCCAGGCCTCCTACTCCAGCTCCCGGCCGGGTCGGCTCTGCTCACTTCTTCCCTTCTTGTTCTCGGGGCAGCATGTTGGTGAGCGGGTTGGATTTCCCTTCTATTTTCCTTCACCTATTGACCTGAAGGGTTTTATATTTCACCCTGGACCGTGGGCAAAGGCGGCCTCCCCTGGTTTCCCTCCTCACTCGGCCATGCACCTCTGCTGGGTATGTGAAGGGGAAGATCGAGGCTCAGCTCTGTAACACACGACCTCACCCCTACCCCCCCAAAAAAATGGAAATAAAGGAATTGGGATTGTTCTTTGAATTCTAGCCACGAAAAATTGGATATCATTAGCCCTCTCTTGGAGTCACCAATACATGATCTACAAATAGTAATATTAAAATTGATTGCATAAAGTGACAAAGGATTTACCCAGGCAACCTTCTAAGTGCTGTGTGTATTTATGTATGTGTACATATGTGTGTGCTATATACATGTTATGTATATGTACACTAAGTGATTATATATGATTAACATGTAAACATACATTATATATAATCACTTAGGGCAGTGGTCCCCAACATTTTTGGCACCAGGGACTGGTTTCCTGGAAGACAATTTTTCCATGGACTGGGTGTGTGTGGGGAGATGGCTTCTGAATGATTCAAGCACATTATATTTGTGGTACACTTTATTTCTATTATTATTACATTGTAATAGATAATGAAATAATCATACAACTCACCATAATGCAGAATCTAATGCTGCCGCTGATCCGGCAGGAGGCGGCGCTCAGGCAGTGATGCGAGCGATGGGGAGCGGCCGCAAACACAGATGAAGTTTTGCTCGTTCACCCACCTCTCACCGCCTGCTGTGCAGCCCGGTTCCTAACAGGCCATGGACCGGTACTGGTCTGCAGCCCGGGTATTTATATATCTCTGCAGATATTATATATCTCCTAAGTCTCTGTAGACTTAGGAGATATATAAATTAACCTATGTGTATGTATTCATTTACTTTTTTCAGTAACCTTACAAGGTAGCTATTTTATATTCACATATATACAGTAAGTTATTATATACATGTTATAACATATCTATGTATCATATGTAAAATCACCTAGAAGATATTTATATATAAATAAATGTTTATTTTGATTTACTCTTTACAAAAACTCTATGAGGTAGCTATTATAATTACCTCCATGGCTTAGATGAGAAAATTGAGGCAGAAAATGAAGCTTTGTGGCTTGCCAAGGTCATTAGGCTTGTAAGAGGCAGAGCGGAACGTGAGCCAGGCGGTCTGGCCCCAAACCTGGGCCTCTAACCACCACCCTAGACTGCCTCCTAATATAAATGGAAAGTGTTGGACCACGAGAGCTCAGATCAGTGTAAACTAGATATAATCTCTTGGCAGAAAATGTTATTATACCTTTATAAAAGCATGATACGATTATACCTTTATGTACATTTTGTTTTACACTTCTGATTGCACCATATCCTGCCTGGAAAGAAACCTGGATTAACAGAAGGAGCCAGCAGCTTGGAAAAGGGAACAAGGAAGTTCAGACAGCCAGAGCTGTGTGTCTCTGGGCCTTGCGAGGACGAGTGCTGATTCAGGGAGCACAGACATTCAGCCTCTGCTCTTTCTTCTCCACTGTGGAGACCTCAGCATGGCTTGGATAACGCGTTCCTCACGTTGCCCAGATTACTCGCTTCCTAGGAATTCTGAGTCTGGGTAGAGAGCTCTAGAAACATCCTCTGATCATTTGGGTGCCCGGGATAAGATATCCTCCACTACACACTAAGAAATTGTCCTGTAGGTTAATAGAAAAGTATTTCTCATTTGACTGACATGAAATGCAATACAGATGTTACGTGGGTGTTTTGACCCTTGACGCTAGGATTGCTGTGTCTTCTATATCTCACGTGCCATCCCGGGCTGAAGACTTAATCACAGTTGCTGAGATGGCCCGGGGAGTGTTGTGGACTCACAGTTCCACAGCCACTCTGCCCTCCACCTCTTCTTCCATGCGTCTTACTCTGGTCCAGGCTGCATCTCCTCAGTACTAATCCCAGCCTTTTCTTAAATTCCACAAACTTCCAGGTCATGAAAATATTCATGAGAACAGTAGACTGTACTGATTTGGCAGGGATGGGAGGGAAGGCATCTATATCACAATGAATCAGAGATTTTCATTTTTGAGACTTCCAACTGGCTCACATCACGTGTTTTCCACGGTAACTTCGCACCGTCTCACCAGCTTCCAAGTCTTTCCGCTCCCTTCTCGGACGCCCGGTAAGAACCTTCTCCCTTAGTATGAACCAGCTGCTCTGGTCCCGCATACATATACCTTTTTTACCCTATTCTAGTTACTGAGGACATTTGTAACAAATCTATTCAGTTCTCTTCACCAAACGAATTCCGATTCCACCAATTTAAGGCCATAAAATTATCTCTATAGGCTGGGCGTGGTGGCTCACTCCTGTAATCCTAGCACTCTGGGAGGCCGAGGTGGGCGGATCATTTGAGCTCAGGAGTTCGAGACCAGCCTGAGCAAGAGCGAGACTCTGTCTCTACCAAAAAAAAAAAAAAATAGAAAAACGTTAATTGGACAGCTAAAAATATATAGAAAAATTGGCTGGACATGGTGGCGCATGCCTGTAGTCCCAGCTACCCGGGACGCTGAGGCAGGAGGGTCGCTTGAGCCCAGGAGTTTGAGGTTGCTGTGAGCTAGGCTGATGCCACGGCACTCTAGTCCGGGCAACAGAGTGAGACTCTGTCTCAAAATAAATAAATAAATAAATAAATAAAAAATAAAAAAATTATCTCTATAACTTGTTATAGAGATAGTATACTTAAAGCAACTAAAGGAAGAGCGATGTATTTAAAATACTAAATAAGATCTTAAAAATCCTTCAATGGTTTCCAAAGGGACTTAGAATAAAATTAAGCTTCTTCCCGTGGCCCACAAGGCAGTACTTACGCTTCCCCTGCCCGCTTCTTCCACCTGGTAGGCTTCCATTCTCTTCCCCTCTGGGCCCAATTCTGATGCTCACACACCCTCAGGATTCTGCACCTGCTGTTCTCGCTGCCTCTGGCATCCTTTCCTGGGCTTTCTCCAGGGTGGGCTCCTTCTCGCCCTTCGCCCCTCAGCTCCATGCCCGTCCTCGGAGAGGCTGTCTCTGACTCCATCACCCAAGTTAGCTCTGCTCAGCTATTCTGTCTCTGATTACCCGTTCTTCCTGAACTGAAAAAATATTTTTTATCTGTTTCCCCCCTTAATTTATTACCCTTCTTTCCCAATTAGAATGTAAACACTTTGAGGACAGTGGACTCATCTGTCCGGGTCACCACTCTATAGACTGCCCCTAAAACAATACCTAGTCCACTCTGGACTCTCCATATCCCTTTGTTGCTTACGTAGTGAATGGGATGAATGGACGGTCAGTAAATGTTCCTTTCCTCCTTTCTCGTGAGTGTTCGTGGGTGTGTGTACACACCCATACATACACACACATCTATTCTTCCACAGACAGCATACGTATCTTATTCTGACCATCTCAACAATTCTACCAGCAGGTATTATTATTATTATCATTTTACAGTTAAGGAAATTGAGCAAGTAACTGATCCATTAAATTACCAAACCTCAGGTGTTAATTAAGGGCTATACACACCCCTCTGTGTGTCTGTCTGCTTTGAACAGATTAAACTAAAAGATTCTTTAGGTAAATCAGCATATCTTATTTTAATTTTATTTTCAAATTGAAGTATAATGTTTATACAGTAAATTTATGTGTACTGATGCATTTTACAGCCACATGATCACCACCCAGACGAAGTCAGAGAACATCTCAGCACCCCAGAAGGCTCCCATCTAGCCCCTCCTATTCCCAAAAGGTGACCACCATTCTGACTGCTACAGCCACAGACCAGTTTCACCTTTTACTGTATTTATATGAGTAGGATCATACTGTAGGTACTCCTTTTTTGTTTGTTTGGCTTATTCTATTCTACATTATATCTGGAGATTCATTTCATAGTAGTTCAGTGTTTCCATTACTGTGTAGCATTCCATTGCATGATAACACCACGTTTTATTCATTCGACCGTTGATTTGATTGTTTCTATTGGGGGGCTTGTATGCATATCGTTGCCATGAACATTTTTACATAAGTCTTTTGGTGAACACATCTACTCAATGCTGTTGCCGATATACACAGGAGAATCGTCGAGTCGTAAGTGAAGCATATGTTTGGCTGCAGTTCATATTGTTATGCTTTCCTGAATTACAGTCTTGGCCAGGAGCATGTGAAATTCCAGTGTCTTCTTTGCATCCTAATCGTGTAGGCATTTCAGAAGCTTCAAGTGTTAAGACTAGGTCGTGTGCAGTAAGACATCTACGAGAGCAGTATCACAGACTTTTCAAACTGGCTTTGAGAGCAGTGGTGATTTCCCACAGCTCCCTCCCACTACTGTGACTTTTAGATAGCTCGGCAATCCCAGAGAAGATGGAAAACAATTGCAGAAGGCTTCATCTGTGTCGTGAAGGTGAAACCCATTATTACGAAAAATGTTAACCTTCCCTCTTCTGGGCAGAAATAGCTCCCTCTGTCAGGGAATGCCTTCCTTAAAGAACGCTGTGATTTCAAAACAACTTTTAAAATTCCAAAGAGCCAAAAATCCATTGATCTGCGCTATAGAACCACTCTTGTATTATTTGATCCACTGACTTGTCACTGTAATCTTTAAGACAAGGTGTGCAAGATGTATCTACCATACCAGAGACAGGTCTCTCTTTCTCTGTTTTCCATGCACATGAAGAGATGACTTAATGCCAATAGGGAGATTACCTCTACACACTTTACTGTAATTCATAATTAGGAACATGATGGACCTGGATTTTTCTTGAAATTTTTCAAGAAACTCCACTTTCACTTAGAGACAATAGATCCTCAGGGTAAGTTTCCCTGGGCATGCAAGATACTCAGTTTTCAGCAAAGAAATTCAGGTTGGGGCTCCGTGCTTTACTCGACTTGGAGCCTCATTCTAGTAAGCAGATCAAAATTATCAACAGAGGTGGTAGCCTCTTCTTACCGTCTGTGTTAGCCGTCAGTGCTGTCTGCCAGACCCTTCCATCCTCCCCTTAGCGGGCATGTGGTAGGATCGCACTTCCTGGGCCCGCATGTGGGTGGGGCCATGGGACTGATTCTGGCCTCTGAGCTGACGTAGAAATGACATGGCCACATCTGGATTGGAGCTATAATTTGTTGTCCCGGACCTTTCAGAACTCATGCTGAACAGCAACAGCGATTTTCACGACAGAGACTTCTCTGACCACATGGGATGGAACCTTTGTTGTTTTCCGTCGTTACTGAGGTTTTCAGATTATCTGTCGCAGCAGCATAGCTTAGTCTGTCCATATTGACACACACTCTCTGTTATTAACCTTGCACTTTCATTTAAATATATTAATATGTTGACTTGCTTCATTTCAATCTCTGAAAAACTGGACACCCCAAGATAGGGTTCTTTTCAACAAGAAGTTCTAATGTGGAATGGAAACCATGTCATTCTGAATATCGTATTTAGGCTGCCATCTGCTATTCAATATTTAAACAATAAACAGTATACACGTGTTAAACAAGTAATCACATCGGTAACTGGGGACGCAGTGAGCAGGGAACTCGGGTGAAAGGGAAGCCACTTCATGGACGATGCTCCTAGTGAAATGCTGGCGCGGGGACTTCACGGCAGAGTGGACAAGCGGAGTAGGGGACATTTAGGAAGCATAGGATGAATTCCTCAGAGCGATCCTAAAAGATTTCTCACCCACTCACTTACTCACAAGCAACTGTCCATTAAAGGGGGAAGTGGGGGGGGGGAGGGTGGAGAAAGAACGGGCGTTCCCAAATGATCCTTCATGTACCGGGGAGACGAGGTGCGCACAGTTGAGAGCACAGAAGAGAGGAGAAGAAACAACCCACGGAACAGGCTTGTTTTATTTCAGATCACCTCTGAGAGCCAAACGGGTCCCATCTAAGTGATTCCTAGGGGGCTAAATCTATGCCTGTGCTGCTCAGCTATAATCCTAGTGTTTAACGTAACGCAAAGGGATCTTGACAAGGGTAGTGAAATGAATAGCTAGGTGGGAAGGTTGACGTTGAAACACCCCTCACTGCAGATTGAGAATTGTAGCTTTTTCTTTCTTATTCTAAAATGTTGCAGAAAAAAATCTCTCATGATCATTCTCTCCATTGATCTAGGAACAGTGCAGCAACTCTGAGCTCCTGAGTTTGTGGCACACCTGCCTGCCTCGATGGACAGAGTCAGTTAATATCATAGCATCTGTTTGTCAGTTATGGCAAAGCATCCAATCAGCGAACCAAGAGACACTGGCGTGGGTGCCCACTGATTGCTGAAACCCGAATCTTGCCTTTGGTATCCCATGTACACTAACCACATCAGGAGAAAGAACAGCTGGAGTCCAGGTGTCAGGCTACCTGGGTTCTAGTCCCAGCTCTGTTGCTATACCTTTCCTTTCCAGGGTCTTTTTTCTTCCTCTGCAAAATGAGGTTAGATTAAGTTAGGAATTGTGTACTAAGAATCACCTAGAGCTTTTTAAATATGCAGATTCCCCGAGCTCTGGAGTGAGGTCTAGGAATCTATTTTTTAACAGACCTCCCAGGTAATCGTACCCTAGCTGATTTCTGAAACTACACTTTAAACGTCGTCAAAATAGAGGGTCTGTATGTTGCTTTCAAAATCTAACAGTCAGTGGTTCTATTAAAATAACTTTGTAAATATCTCATTCTCTCCCAGAAGATATTTTTAGGTGTTAAATAAATAAGTCAATTCCTGCTAATATGAGAGTACTTTTGAGTAGCTGGACATTCTGGCCCATATAAATAGCGCTGCGCATTTCTTCTCATCAACTCTGCTTGGGGCCCCGCATCACCATTTTATATGGGCACCTTCAGGAGAAGCAGGGTTCCTTTCTTCTTTTTTAAATTCCTCTTCACATTTCCTTACCATCAACTTAAAAAGGCTAGCATGGAGATTTCATTAAGCAAGACAACTCCTGAAAATTATTCTGTATCATACTCACGAGTTCCTTTGGTACCTTTGTTTAACTGAAAAGCAATGTTTTCTTTGTTTGGTTCCTGTCAAGCTCTTTATTCAAACACCTGGGGGCTTCCAAAAGAGAAATAATCCCCACAGCTAAGTGGGGCTCCCACTTTGCCCAGGAATACACAGGATACAAGGTAGATTTGGCTCGAGCTAAATCCTTGCCAAAAAAAATTGAATAAATCCTACAGGCTGACGTAAGAGTTCATTTTCAGGGAAGATAGAGGAGGATTTGTGATAGAAGACATGATTTTGTTATTTATCTGCGTGGATCTCAGATGACATTAACGTCCCTAAATCCTTTCCTTCTGACTTTTCCCTGGGAGCCGATTTCAGAGTTGCCTCAGTTCCCAGGCAATCGCAAATCATTTGTCACCCTAGGAATCTTCCTCTGGGAAATCTGGGGTTAACCATGTGAAGGCTCTAGATTTCAATCCCAGAATTCCAATTTCCTGCCTGAGGCTCAAGATGGGAACTTTGGGCATGGTGCCCACCCCATGGCCCGGAGCAGCAGTGCCGCGCTCACTCACAAGATATGCAGCGTGAGGCCATGCCCCAGTGACATCCAAAATGGACCCTTTTGGAAAATGTCATGAAATTCATGACCAACTGTCATCAGCCACAAGCGGAGAAGGAGGCGGAAAACCAAGAGTTTGCAGCATCCTGTTTTGACATGGTTCTTGTTTTGGTAACTCATTGACAACTATCTTCATCATTTTCTTTTCTAAGTAAGTTTCACTTTCCTCAGTTCAAATATTGGCATTTTGCAGCTGCTCCTACTGTAACAATGAACAATTGAACTCCAGTTCAATTATGTTCCTGCACATGTCAGGTATAGTACAGTCTAATTTAATCTTCATTACACATCACCATATTGCAATTATACATGCTATCCAAGTGTTAACACATATTTAAACCTGCTATTCCTTTGTCGCTGATTTACAAAGAGGTACCTGAAAAGAAGCAGATGTCATAATTACACGCTTATTCAGCTCATTTTAAACTAAGTCTCGAAGTAAATTACAGATGAGCCAGACATGTCTTGAAATTAATGTAGTGATAGGACACTAATGCCTCGATTCATTATGGTTTGTCAATGTGCCGTACTTCTGGAATGTGCGATAAAATTATATTAATACTCTGTGCTAATGAGATTAATGAATATGAACATGCAGGAAAAGAATAGGGTCCTTTGTTCAACTATTGAAAAAATAACATATAGGTAATTAAAAAGAATTAGTCAAACCATGTACAGCCTCATTTGTATTAAATTAATTTGTCTGGTTTCATTTCTAATAATTAATCACTTTTTGCAAATTACAAAGCACTTCAGGCGGACAGAAGCTCTACTGTAGGAGTTGTGAATCAGAATATTTAGAACGATCAAGGTGGTCCCTGTGGGTTCATATTAATTAAGGTTTAACAGTTTGGAAAATTGTAGCAATATTTTATGATTCATGTAATTAAACTCTGTAACAAAATGTCACAACTGCTAGTTACTTCTGCGCCTGTGATTTATATCTTCCCCCTTTTGGAAAGGAAGAGGCAGAAATGAAGTCTTCTTAAACGTGCCGACACAGTGGATGGGAAAGCAAGCTGGTGGATTCAACGCAAACTGAAGCACTTCACTGGGGGCACAGAGCGCCATGGGGTTATGCAAATTAGATGGAGTCACATGATCTGACATATGGTGCAAGTCTCGGGGGTCTTTTCTGGCACATTTGCTTGGATAAAAACAAAAAAGTCAAGAGCTGTGAGCCTCCTTCCCAAACCAAAGGGGGTGCATTTCAAACTCCCAATGAGGGAGACTCCTGGGCTTCCAGCAGCCACATCCCAGAAAGAAAGGTAGCTGTTACCTTGGGCATCAAACTGTCTGGTTTATGTGACCAGGGAACCTCCTAGAACCATGTCCCCCGGTCCCTGGTATCGTAGCAGAGGGACAGAAATAGCCGTCCTGGGAAGTACCTCCTGAGGAATGTGGTGTAGGAAAGCTATTTGTATGCTTTCTTGCCAGGGGCTCTCTTCCCAGCTGCTACAGGAGTTGGAGAGATCTGATGAGGATACCAGCCTGGGGCAGTGGGTCCCATTCCTGGCTTTGCAGCAGAAGCACCTGGGATTCCTCCTACCCCCCACCCCTGCAATATTATATGCTGGCGTTTTCCCCTTTGTTTTCTCAAATCCACTTCCTGCTTTTCTCTTCCTGGTCTGTGCCCAAGGATGCTGATCCCTGGCGATCGGGTCTTTCAGCTCCCTAGGCAGCTGGATTCTGCCAGGGAGGCTACTGGCTGGACATGGACAGGCAGGAGGGGGGAGAGGGAATGTGGTTCTTTCCCACATCCTCCTGCCTCGGTGCCATGTCTCACCTGGAAACTGAGTCCCTCAAGGTGATCACAGTCCCTTTGGGGCAGCCCATCTTCCAGGGCTCTGGCCTCTCTGGCTCCAGGGACACTATTCCCACCCCTGCTTCCTCAGTCCAATGGTCCTAATGGCTTCACACTGTTTCTAGCTTCTGGGTACCTCACCATCCCTTGCTTGGTGCCTTAACCCAACTCTCTCCTCTGTAAACACACGTCATTAAAGTTTCTCTGTTTGAAATATCTGATAGTGAATTCATGCCTGTCATCCACCCCCAGAGATTCTGATTCAGTTGGCCTGGGTGGGACCCTAGCATCTCTGTGTACACAAACACACACACACACACACACACACACACATACATATACATATTTTTTAAATTATTCCTGGTGACCTATTGTGTAAGGTGGCAAATCCCCATGTTAGAGAGATTCTGGACACAGTTGGTATCTCCAAAAATAGTTAACACTATCATAGTACTTATTGTGGGCCAGGTTGTAAGTACTTCTAAATATATTGATGTATTTTGTCTTTAAGACAACTCTAAGAAATAGGAACCATTATTATTCCCTCTTACAGATAAAAAGAGTTGAGGCAGATAAAAGGCAAGTAACTTCCTTTCTAAGGTCACACAGCTAATAAGTAGTGAAGCTAAGATTCAATCCAAAGTCTGAGGTCTCAACTACCTCTCCTGTGATATAATAACATGAGTCTTATGAGCCTTGGCAATTTATCCATTCATCCTTCCTTCCTTCCTTTCTTTTTTTCTTTCAGGACAGGGTCTCATCCTGTTGCCCAGGCTGGGGTGCAGTAGCATGATCATAGCTTACTGCAGCCTCAAACTCCTGGGCTCAAGTGATCCTCCAGCCTCAGCCTCCTTAGTAGCTTGGACTACAGGCATGTACCACCACACTGGCTAATTTTTAAATTTTTTTTTTAAAGACAAGATCTCACAATGTTGCTCAGACTAGTCTCGAATTCCTGGCCTAAGCAGTCCTCCCACTTCAGCCTCCCAAAGTTGGCAATTTATTCCAAGGAATTATTTCACAATGGAGAGAACTTGCTTATCTATTCACACTTACATTTGATTCATTTATCCATTTACTCCAAAACATGAACAGCTATTGTGTTCGAGGCATTGAGGGGAATATACTCTACCTAGGAAGGACTGAGAAGAAAACAGATAAGTATGTAAATAGATAAAACTGAAATATCACATGATGAATTGGATATGTCACATTGAGAGACTTCTAGAAAGTGAAAAAACTTGTTCCAATCAGAAACACAAAGAAGCCTTCACAGCAAAGAAGACATTTAAGATGGAGCACAAAAGGAATAAAAAATCATCGTTGGACAGTGTGGCACGTGGCGAGATCCACCCATAGCATGCTATCATTTGAGGACAGGATGTTTCCTGGTGTCACAGTGGCACAGTCTGGGCTGAAGGAATGACATGATGATATGTCAATAACTTGGAGTTTGGATTTTATCCCTTAACTACACAAGAACCAAAGTTGTTTATTTTTGTTTGTTTTCTTTTTTGTGCAGACCGAGTCTTGCTTTGTTGCCCAGGCAGGTCTAAAATTCCTGGCCTCAAGCAATCCTCCTGTCTCGGCCTCCCAAACTGTTGGGATTACAGGTGTGAGCCACTGTGCCCAGCCTCAAGGGTGTTTTTAAGGAAGGGAATGACACGATCATATTGGGGCTTACAGACATCGCTTCATCAACGTTGCAGAAAGTGGACCGGAACAAGCCACGGCCAGAGTCAGAGCCACCCTTTAGGAGACTCTTGAAATTCGGGCGATGGATGATGACTAAGAACGAAAGCCTCTACCGTGTAGAGGAAGAGGGTGGCTGTTCCTGAAGAATTTTAAGTTCATTGATTTCTCTGCTCTCCAGTGCAGTGCACAGAGTCTGGCTATTAAACGTAACGTGTGTGGTCTGGTAATGATGCCTTGCCGGGCTGCCCGGTACTACCAGGCCATTTGGGAAGCTCTGGTCCCTCTCAGTCCACACTCAAATTGGATTAACTTGGAAATGAGAAAGACCATGCTTTTTTATGCCTGTGAGCAGATGCTAGGCATTTGGGGGCTCCCATGGGAAAGGAACATACACCCTGATCAACAGCCATGGTGTTACATGTCTATAAATAGCACTAATTGGGAACACTTTATTTTGTTTTGTTTTCTTTATAGAGTGTACGACTCCATTGTTTCACTCAAGTGTGAAATCCATCCAGGACTTCCTTTGTAGTCACAACCTCGTTCCGACTGTGCCATGGCGGAGGTAATACTAATGGAGTGGGGAGAAAAGCCTGCTCCTAGACAAATGATGATAAAGTGAAATCTTTAAGAAATCATCAGAAACAATGAGGCAGGGCCATCTGAGCTGTCTCTCCAAAGTGACAGAGCTAAAGAAGCTGCCAAGCTACCAGCCCGAGGCACTGAGGCACATTTATGATTTTAATTCCCATTTTGACATCAATCAACACATATTAATAACTTCAGCCCAAGAAAGTAATGTCCTGGGTGTGCTTTTACGGTGACATGCTTGCATCTAGGGAGCAAATTTTTGATTGCCAATTAAACCCCAAACAAGTTCAAACCTCTCTGACTCATTTCCGCCCCATAATTTTGTATTATATTTCAAATGGCACGGTGGAGCCCATGGTCACAATTTTAGTTTGGTATTTCCCTTAAAAACTGACACTAATTTTACCAACACAAATCTGGTCTTACAGAATTATAAAATCTGTTAGTTAGAAACAGGGGCCTTATGGTTCGTGGTCTCCAACGCCCAACCTGAGACAGGACTTCCTCCTATTCCACCTGAAAACTGGTTGTCTGCTTCCATCAGTAGCTCTGGTGCTGAGAAGTCCCTATCTTCCAAGGAAGCTATGTGGCTTGCTAGCAATCTGTGGCTTTTAAGTCAGAATTTTAGCTCTAGCCCAGATAACCAGTCTGTGTGTGTGTGTGTCTGTGTGTGTTTTTTAGTGAATGATCCTGAAATGAGGGCAATTTTGCTTCCTAGGGGATATTTGGCAAAGA
>CAUYSK010018652.1:0-11091 GCA_963575035.1 Avahi laniger
TAGCCACATGCAGAAGGATGAAACTGAATCCCTCTCTCTCACCACACACAAAAATTAACTCAAGATGGATTAAAGACTTAAATGTAAGAGCTGAAACCATAAAATTTTCAGCAGAAAACTTAGGAAAAGCTCTTCTGAATACTGGGCTAGGCAAAGAATTTATGACTAAGACCCAAAAGCAAATACAAAAAAAAAAAACAAGCAAATGAGACTTAATTAAACCAAAAAGTTTCTGCACAGCAAAAAAAATAATCAACAGAGTAAACAGACAACCTATAGAATGGGAGAAAATATTCACAAACTATACATGCAACACAGGTTCACATCCAGAACCTACAAGAAACTCAAAGAAATAAGAAAGAAAAAAACAACCCCATTAAAAAGTAGGCAAAAGACATGAAAAGATTTTTTTCAAAAGAAGACATACAAATGGCCAAAAACTTATGATAAAATGCTCACATCTAATCATCAAAGAAATGCAAATTAAAACCACAACTAGATATCCATCTTACCATTGTCAGAATGGCTAACTATTAAAAAGTAAAGAAACAATAGATGTTGGTACAAATTTGGTGAAAAGGGAACACTTACACAGTGTTGGTTGGTTTATAAATCAGTACAACTTCTATAGAAAACAGTATGGAGAGTTCTCAAAGAACTAAAAGTAGACCAACAATTCAATCCAGTAATCCCACTACTGGGTCTCTACTCAAACAAAAAGAAATCATTATATCAAAAAGACACCTGTACTCACATGTTTATCACAGCACAATTCACAATTGCAAAGATATGGAATCAACCTAAGTGTCCATCAGTTGATGAGTGGATAAAGAAAATGTGGTGCATATATACCACAACTACTCAGTACTACTCAGCCACAAGGGAATGAAATAACGTCTTTCACAGCAACTTGGATGGAACTGGAAACCATTATCCTAAGTAAAAAGTATCTCAGAAATGGAAAAACAAATACTCCACGTTCTCACTTATTAGTGGCAATCGAACAATGGGTATACACGGTCAAATAGAGTGGTATAATGGACTTTGGAGACTCAGAAGGGGGGAGGGTTAGAATAGGATTAAGGATCAAAAAATTACCTATTGGGTACAATGTATACTATTCTGGTGAAGGCAAACTAATGTCTCTGACTCCACCACTTTACAATTCATCTATGAATCAAAAACCAATCTGTACCCTCTAAATTTGTTGAAATTTAAAAAGCAATTTAAAAAAAAGAATCGATAGCTTCAGCAAGCAACAGAAAATCCTCTGTGATACCATCAAAGGTTTAGAAGGTTAGTTGAGAGCCCAGCACAGTAACTGAATATTATATGTGTAATCTACAAGAAATAGGAAAGATTATTTTAATGTTTTACACTTTTTTTTCTCCAAGGATATAGAGGCTCATGTTCTTGAAATCAAGTCTAATATGAAAAATACTGCAGATTGGGCTCAAACTTGTTATCTGTTTTAGAGACTGAGAGGAGGAAAATGGGAAGGAAAATCATTAAAAGCCATACTCTTATTAGATCACAGAAAACTAAATCAAAATCTGAAGACAAATCCCAGACATAGCAAATTAAGTTGCTTCAGACCAACTTTCCTACTGAGAATTATTTAAATATTTCTTTTTATTTTTAAATATGTTAAATATTTTGCAAAGGTTGAATACTATATGATTCTTTAATGTTCTTTTTTATAAAGATGGAATACAAGAAATAGGACCTAGTGTTCAACAGAGCATCAGGGTGACTATAGTTTATAATAATCTATTGTGCATTTAAAAATAGCTAGAATAGAATAATTCAAATGTTTCTAGTACAAAGAAAAGACAAATATTTAAGGTAATGGATATCCCAAGTATACTGATTTGATCTTTACAAATCATATTAAAGTATTAAATTATCACATCTACCCCAAAACTATGTATTAACACATCTATTATGCATCAATAATAAATTATTTTAAAAATAATAAAAAAAAAAGAAAGAGCAAGGTTTGCTGTAATTCCTTCAGAACCAGCACTTTGATAAACAGGATATGATCAGCAGGTCTGGACATACAGTAAAGAGATTCTGAGGACAGAAGGAAGAGAAGGGAAAGGCCATAAAAAATGAATACGAATTTTGGTTGGGGCTGAGATGAGATCTCAAACATATCACTACTTCATTTGACTGAATAGCAAAGTCAAAGCTTAAAGAAATCACCAAGTGCAGTACAGCTCAGAGGAAAGCTCAGTCCCAGAGTCTGTTCCTCAGAGTCAGTTCACCTTCAGGCAATCACCTACCTTCTCCCATCCCTCGTTCGTGACAAAACTCAGTAAACTGTACCTGCACCTGAACAAAGCCTTAAACTCCTTCATGCTGTCTCTCGGCAGCAGTGACCTTGGTGGGAAGCCACGTTCACTCCAGCCCTGCGTGAGCTCTACCAGTCACAGAAAGGTCACAAACATCCGAGACCCCGCTTGCTCCTCTGCCACCTGCACTCATCCTCCTTCAAATCCAACAACGCGCAACTGCTAACTCCACAGGGCACGGCCAATTCTAGCACCACGCAAATGTTTACAAGACCCTTAATCTAAGAAAAGTAATTAAGGATTCAGTCAGGCACCAAGCATATGGTGACAAAGACAGAGGAAGCCCAGCCTCCGAGTGGTCTTGTTTCTCTCCTGCTAATGCGGCATTTGGAGGAGACCATTCTATGACCAGAAAGACACAAAAGCAGGACAGGAAAACAAACACACCTATAAAGGGTACAGTGATTTATCTCACATATTCAGTATTCAGAAGGCTACGATGACAAAAATAAAATTGTTTATGACAAGTTACACATGGCAAAATGTTATTTAACGATTGGGGAGATTCTCCTCCCAACTTTTTCTGAAAATAAGAATTTCCTAAATCTGCTTAACATTAGAGAAGCCACTTCGATGAAAAAAAATAATAACTTTAAAAGATTTTATTAGAGCCTCCTGTTTTCTCTCCTTTAAAGTCATTGTTTACTTGCCAGAAACTGGCGACATCTTAGAAGTTCTAGATCTCATGCAACATACTCTATAATTGCTGAAGATAACACATTTAAAAGTATGATCTACTATGATAATCATATGAGTAAAGTAAAAGACAAGCAAATTGTACATTATATATTTTATGTTTCTAAATTAACAAGGTAACTTCAGATTGTCATAGTAGTTTCAAAAAAAAACAAGAAAATGACAATGAGGAAGAAAAATAGGCTTCTCTGCTGCTGACCTCAAATTTGACAGAAATTTTGTTTCTCTGTCTGCACCACTGCCAACCAGAGGAAATGGGGGAAGAAGTAATCTGATCATACATTCCTCTAGATAAGAGACTATCTGATTGCTGACACTTTGAATCTCAAACATTGTGACGTACAGGGGCTTTTTTAGTGTGTCTACAAGGTACACTTGTGACGGGTACTGACAACAGCCCCTGCACATACAACCTGCCCTTCCACACAAGAGAGGCGGCTCCTGAGAACTAGGGCAAGCACCCACCCATCACCGGCATTACCACCAGCTTCTCCACGTGGTCAACCTTCTGTTGACCCAGGTTTCCCTCTCTAATAAAATTTCATCTTGTTTCATGTATGTTACACACACACATAGACACACACACACATATACAAAATCTTAGTGTACCGAATACATCTATAAATTAACTTCTACAAAGGGTGATTGATTCATCATGCACAACGGAAATAATCCTCATAGAATTGCAAAGCTAGGTGTCACCTTCAACTGCATCCAAGCCTTCATTTGACAATTGAGGACACTAAAAAATAGAGAAACGTGGTCACAGATCTCAAAGCCTGGCCTCCTGGTTACTGATATAGTACAATTTTGCTTTTATAATGAAATATCCATTCTCTGCTCTTCCCTTTGTCTTAGTTTTCTTGTCTTCATTCCTAGTTTTTTGCTGTGGTCATGGTTTCTCTTTATCTTCATATCTTTCCAAGTGTTGAATAGAGAAAACCCTGAATCCAAGCAGACTAGAAGGACATCAGATATATCCTTGCTGTTGTGAAAACTGTTCACTTGCAGCGTCACCATCTGGACTAAAGAGGTTTAAAAAGATAGTAATAAGTACAGAGGGAGCTAAAGGGGAAATAGCTGTTCAAATCCGCTTTTGAAAATTGCCTTTATCTGATCAAGTCACTTCTTAAAACCTCTCAACAGCTGCTTAACAGGGCTTACAAGGACCTCACAATAGGCTCCTGATGGAGCTCTCCCTGCAGCTCCCCTACTCCCTGCCTCACTGGGGACTCCGCCGCTTCTCTCTCGTCTCCAACTCACCACCGTGCTCAGACTAGGGGACATTGTCCCTTCCGTTCCCTCTCTCATAGCCCCTAGGCCTCACCAATTTCCACCATCCCTTTGGATCTTAACTTAGCTATCATTTTCTTTGGAAGTCTCCTGACACCCCAGGTTAAGTTAGGTGCACTTTCTATCAGTCCCTCACCATGGAATGTTGCTGTCACAGTACAATTACCTGATGGACTATTTCCACCTCTCTATATCACGCCCCTGCCCCAATATTTGCACTGACTCCTGCTGTGCCCAAAGCACTCAATTCAGTGCTGAGTTTAGAGAAGATGCCTATTAAGTGCTGACTGAATAATGCATGTATGAACGAGAACAACAAAATCCTTAAGTGACCTTCCATAAATCACTGCAAACAGCAGTTTCTAGTATTGCACTCAACCGTAGATCAGTTATCTTACTACGATGTGTTTAGTTCAGACTGGATATCTTGATCAAGATAAATCCATTCTCATGTTTGTATTAACTGACAAACACCCTGAGGTGGTATATTTTACTGAATTTTAAAAAGAAGCAAAAAAATATCCTATAGGATGTCATTAGGAATTTTCTTCTCATAAGTGGGTGAAATTCTGTATATTAAGGTTATAGCTTAAAAGGCATTATTTTATTTCTACTCATTTAAAATTATGGAAAAATGGTAACAGATTTGCTTTGAAAGTGTAATTTATTTCTAAAAGCTTATTTATTTATTTCTAAAAGCTTACTTAGAAAGTAAAATTGTATCCTAATATTTTATGCAGCATGAGATAAGCTCATAAACAATAAGGCAGTAACAATGAGAAAAGGAAGAAGACATTCTAACCATACATGATTTACAGTAGAGTCAAATCTAACCCACAGACTTGGTATGTCTGGCCTGTGCAATGTATTAAAAATTTTATTAAGTACTTAAAGATCAGAGGATTTCACATAATATGCACATCTCTGGCTTTTTTAGAAAAATGAGAATCCTTGCCATCCTGGGTTTCATGATATGGGTAGAAATTATATGACTAGAGTAACACAACCAACCCTTATACAAGCACCACTGCTATGGTCCTCCAACCTCCCTACTGCCCAGGAGTGGCAGAAGCTCTTATGCCCTGTTATTTGCTGAATCTCTAAGTTTGTGATACTCAGATTAATATTTGAATGTCATGTATGAAAGTCCAACATCACTTTGTAGAAGAAAAAGTAACAATTATGAGGAAACTGGAAGTAGCCAATTCAAAGTGGGATTTATGGGTCCCACAGATCAATAAATAGAGTAAGAAAAGGGATGTGAAAGAAAACAAGGAAAAGCTGTTACAGGACGGTCATAATTCCTGCCAAAGAATAATAGGCAGAAATAAAATTATAACCATTTCAAATTGTTTATCTCAAAGCCTCGATGAAACTCACAAGGTGGAATAAGAACCCCTTGGTGTTACTAGCACAGGACTTTTCTTTTCCTTACGTTGCTTTGAATATAGATTCATTGACTGACAGATCTAAACAGACGATGGAAGACATTTAGTCCAACAGAGGTACTTTTTCGGATAGTAACAGTGTAGCCCAGAAAGAGTGTCAAAAATCATAGACTTGAGTATGTCTCTTCCCCTCTCTAGCCCTCTGTTTCCCCAATTCCTTCTCAGAGACTTAGAGAAAAAGCCAGGTAGGCATTAAACTGGTATTTACCTCCTAGTCAACTGAGGAATAAAGAAAAACAAAATGGCCTTATTCAAGGTAGCAATGAAGAGCCAATGGCAACCTGGGCCAAGAGCCAAGTCTGATTCCCAGGCCATGCTGCCAGGCTTCCCACTATAAAATTGCGGTTTAAAGTCTGAGAACACTGCAGGCAATGCTTTTGATCATCTCATAGCTTCCACCCCTCAACACACACAAACAGAACAGAGTAAGAAGGAGGACAACCATCAGAGAGGAAATGTTATGCATGAAACTCGGAGTAAATTAGTCAAATAATACTTAATACTAGCAAAGATGTGAAAAAATAAATACACTCATACATTATTTGAAGTTAGAATGTTACTGGAGTGGGAGGGGAGATTGGTCAACATCTATCTAAAATTAAAACACTTTTCATAGTCCTTGAACCAGAGTTTCTCCTAGAAATTTATTCTTATAGACACGGGGACAGAAAGAAGCAAGGATACATTAATAAGAATGGTCACTTCAATGTTGTTCATGACCAGTGAAAAACCAGAAATAAACTAAACTGTCGCTCACTGTGTTCTGGTTAAATAAAATATGGTACATTCATGTAACAGAAAAATTGTGTAGGCATTAAAAATTATGTAATAGTTCTATATAATAAGTACTAATACTGCAACATGCCTAAGATACACTTAGTGGGCAAAAAACATCAAGGTGAGAATTGTATATATTTTTAAACAAAGTGTAGGGGGTGAATATACTCCAGAAGCTATGAACAAAAGTTACCTGTGCAGAATGACACAGAGCTCTGCCCAGTGAAGTGTGGGTAGAGTGGTGGTTTACCTTTTATCTCATAGCCATGATTTAGTTTAATTTTTTACCTAATCTATTATTTTATGTTAATATTATAAATATAGCTCATAAAAATGTTTTTAAAATTTCTTTGCTTTCTACTCTCTTCTCAGGTGGGTATCTATTTAAAAAACTACTTATTCATTCTTTCAACTAATATTTACTGAACATCTATGTTCTGTTTGTGATTATCTAATCTTGGAAGATGTAGCAAGGTACAGAAAGTGCTAGAAGACTTTTAAGATTTTACTCCTCCTGGAATATAAGCAACAATTATATAATACTATGCGTAGGTTAGTGATGCAAGAGACAAGCATCCAAGAACAACTCCAGATTGCTTTGGTATAACCAGCCTAGAGAAATGTTTTGATAAGTACAAGTACAAGCCCTTCTTCCCTAAGTAAGAAAAAGCAATTGAACCAAAATAAATAAGTATTCTTGCCACCCAAAAAACCTTCTAATGGAATCTCAAAAGGAAAGGAGACAATGAAAAGAAAAATAACATCCTGCTTGCCCCTCCTCCATCCATACAGAACAGCTTAGAGGAAACAGACTGGGCCAAGCAGAGAGCAAACTGCTCCCGACAAGAGAAAGGGAGGAAAAGGGGAGTGAGATGGCAGGGCAAGAGGGTATGTGGAGGCTGAGCCCCAACATTAGGGTGCTGGGAGCCACTTGGGTTTTTTGGGTGATGTTCACTCTTTCCCAGTGAATCATCTCGTAAAACTAAGGCAAGCAATGGATTCACAATCATGTGGTGATTGATCACATGCACGGCTGGCCACAAATACCCTCTACCCAGATCCCAGTCTTAACGTACCCCGACATGGGGCATTGGACGACTGACATGTTTGTTTATTTTTTCCTTTGTTCTTACTACCTCACTACATAAATAGATTTCTTTTTTCCCTTTTAGAGTGGTATTGTTTACTGTGGTAGAAAGGTGCAGGTGAGCTACTTCTAGCAAAGTGAGACTGTCTCTGTTTAAACATTCCTGCAGCTAGTCAAGAAAGTGTTCAGCAACAGCACAGACTGTGGCAGCTCAAAGAATCCTACCTAGATCTTTACTTCAAGCAAAACGTCTATACTCAAGAGGGTGAGAAAAAACTTTACTACATCACATCTGTGTAAGTGCCACGGGAACTGAAATACTTAAGAGAATGAAGAGGAAGGAGAGAGAACTCCCAGGGGTGCAAAGTACAGAACCTGATAATACAGGTGTCATAAGGGCTGCTCTAGAAGAACCTGTGGATGTGGTGTAATCAGATGGGACGTTCTAAGCTCAAGGAACTTGAGTGTGGAGAAGGAGTGAGTGTCATAAATGGGAAAATATTATGTAGTTTATTTTGGCTGAAAAGCAACAGCCTGAAGGGAAGTGATGGAGACAAAGTTGGAGACAAGGTTTGGGTCCCCACTGTTCAGGTTCTTATGCAGTTTATTATTTTACACAAAAAAGAAGGGAGAATTTAAACAAAAATTGAGCTTCTAGAAGATTCACCCAGCAGGAATACACAGAATGGATTACTGTCAGAAAAGAGGGTGTCCTTTCACATAAGACTAATTACCTGAATGCACCACTCTAGTAGAACTTGACGGGACAGCTATTAATGGCTAGAAACTGTCATCCCAGCTCAGTAACTTAACAGTGTCACCAAGGGGGAAAAAACAATTCTCATTTTATTTTTCCAGAAAAATTCATATAGATATTATATTAACAGAAATGAAAATGTATATGTCTGATAAAAGGTTAGCATTGAGTGGTTCCTGTTACTTGTTATATGAATAATATGATTTGTTAAAACAAGTCTTGTGAGAAGATTTTCTGGGAATGTATTCAAATATGAGTAGCACCAGAAAAGAGAGCCAGGGAAAACAATCTTTGCTTGCCTACACAGTATACAGTTGAACTTGGACATTTTCTTTCCTTCTAGGTTTAAACTACTACTTCATCTTGAAGAATAAATGGAAAAAAATTAGAGGAATTCGAATAAGGGGCTTACTCAATTTTCTGATGAAAATTTCCCCCAGAAAATAATGTTTCTATTTAATAATTTAAAAAAATGAAGAATAAAACTAAATCTTTAAAACAAGTAGAATAAAAACACTGATGTCCAAAAATGTTTAAGATTTACATCATGTAATCTTTATCATTTAAATACCTTCAAAAATATAGATGTAATTTTAAAACTCATTAATGTATGCCATGCAATACTTGCTTATATGATGTTAAGAGAACTCATGTGTTCAACAAATGTCTACTGAGTGACTACTATATAAGAGGTTCTGTGCTAGGCACAGGAGACATGGCAGTGAACAAAAGAAAATACAAGCAAAAATACCACCCTCCTGATACTTACATTCTAGTGGGGAGAGATAACCAAAAAGAAGAAAAAAGGGAAGGTGTAAAATATGTAGTTTGCTAGAGTGTGATAACTGCTAAAAAGAAAAATAAAGGACTTCCATGCCTGAGGTTTCTCTCTCTCCTGCTAGAAATTTCACCACAAGCTGCCATCTTGTGACTGACCTGACCTAAGGGTCACTTTTAGAATGAAGCTAACACCAAGGACAGAGGAGCACAGAGATGGGGAAGGAGTATCACACACCATCTGGAGCCCCACCTTTCCTCTGGACTTATAATTGTGCAAGATAACACGTTTCCTTTTGGTTTAAACCATACCATCTGAGTCAAGGTTGTCTGTGACTTGCAGTCAAAAGTACCCTGATATGTAAATGGCACTGAGACTTTCGTATCCCTCATTTGTTGACTATAGAGAGGGCTGAGATCACACGAATCACGGATCTGGAGGTTAGAAATGAAACCTGATCATTCCTGCCAGCTTTCTGTAAATTTGTACAAATAGAATATGAACACAACTGGAAAATGGAGAACTTTCTATCTAGAAATTCTGAGAATATAATCTAGCTTCATGCTTCATTTTAGAGCAGAAGGGACTAAAACCCAGCAAGGGGACTTAGGAGCCCCCACTCCTAACTCCCAGGCCAGTGCTCTCTTCACCATCTGTTCTCAACAAACACAATGTTAGCTAAAGGAGAACTTATATGTCACTTAGACCGAACTCTTAATTTTGTAGACTAAAAAGTATATCCTTCTTCACCTCACTCCTCAATAAAAACCTCCTGAGATGCTGGAGAGTTAAATTCCTTGACAACAGTCAAGGTTTACCAAAAGCAGATAAAAACTCACGTCTCCTAATTCCCAATTGTAAGTACACTTCTGTAGGTCATCTCCCTGCAGGCTCCAGTATTAAATGCCTATGCAATTAGCTATTAAAGTGCTTTTCTAATTTTCCAAAATCTTTCTGGCTAAACTTGCAGAGCCTGTTATTTCTCTGTTGCTCTGTTATATGTCTGTTGCTAAGGGCACTCCAAGGAGTAACGGGATTTTTTTTAAAAATCCATTCCATTTTAAAGTATAAAACCAAAATAATAACTTGGTATCACTGTGAAAATAGGATAAAAACCCTTCCTTACCTTTTCCTTCGTAGAATTTCCAAGATGCTATATCAATGGGAGATTGACAGTGGAGATATATATATCAGTAAAAATTACACTCTACTATACACATCATAGATGAAAACTACATTACCTGAGGCAGACATAGTATAAAAGCCATCCGGATTTGTTCCAGGCCATTGAATTTCCCTATACCATGCCTTTACAAGGATTTTCCTCCCTCTGATCGGGAGGTGGACTTTGGCATCCAGACCAGAAAGTTCCCAAGACACTGCTCCTGGCTCTCTTATGCACAGGGGAACGAATTCTTTTCACTTCTAGGGAATCAAGCTTCTGCCCCGGCAGTGCAGCCATATGTCTGAGTCCAAAAGGATCCCCCGCCACCACTCCAGCACTAAGGAGACCAGATCAATTGCTTTCCAGCATGCTTGTTATTCAGGACTACTATTATATTTGTTGTTTTTCCTAATGACTGCTACCCTTAAAATTCAGGGCTGTACTACTATCTCTCATAGATAGAAGGTTAACCTACTGAGTTAATTCCCAGTGGCTTAAGAATATCCCATCAATTAATTTTAATGAATAAAATAATCAAGTTATTAATCAATTTTCTGATAAAGCTGCAAAATTAATCTAAAAATCAAGATAAGCCGGGCGCGGTGGCTCACGCCTGTAATCCTAGCACTCTGGGAGGCCGAGGCGGGTGGATTGTTTGAGCTCAGGAGTTCGAGACCAGCCTGAGCAAGAGCGAGACTCCGTCTCTACCAAAAATAGAAAGAAATTAATTGGA
>CAUYSK010018653.1:0-10410 GCA_963575035.1 Avahi laniger
GGAAGTTTGGGAGGACAGACTTCCATCAAAGGAGTTTCCTCGGTGGCAGCCTGAAATGGTGGCCTTGGGTGAGATGGAATCTGGCTGGAATGTTTCACAGACCACCTGGAGTCCCTTTGGGAGGTGGAGATAGCAGGTTAGTGTTTTTTTTTTTTTTTCCTTCAGATGTATCATCTAGAATTAACAACCATATTACAAACATGGTTACTTATATGGGTTTTTTTTTTTTCAGGACAACTGATTATAATGTCACACAGGCCAAAGAATTTTGGAAACAGCCTTCTAGAGAGCATCTGTGTCATTCCAAGCATTAGGCTAAATACTTTCAAATATTTTTATTTCATTTTGTCCTAGATTCTTTTCTTTTTCACCTCCACATCAAGTATCTATAGGAGAGTTCCAAATCAGCAATCCATCATATTGAGGTGAACTGAACAGAGAGGTGAGGCTAAAAACAAGCACCAGGTTACTAGAAGCTAATCAAATTGAAGGCAGAACGTGAGAATGGAAATGCAGGGTTCAAGTTTTTCATTCATTGTTCATCAGCAGAGGAGTGCAATACATTTTTCCAATTGGACATGATGATCTTTATTCTGATTTATAAGAACACGTTCAGCAATTCTATTACCAAGTAGCTTATTTTAATTAGATTTAGCTGCTAAATGTAATGCTGCCCAGGTAACATGAAATATTTTCCCATAGGTATTATAGATGAAATCTTTCACTAAAGCATAAAGACCCTCAAAAATCTATCATAGTAGTTTAGTCCTTACAATTTCTATTTTTATGCACAAAATAAGGCATTATTCAACCCTGATGTATGTATGGCGAGAGCAATACAGTTAGAAATTTCATGAAGTCCTCCAACCTTGATCAAAGAATCCTTTAGCATGAGTGTCTCATGTTAGGTAATTTGGGAGATTAAAAAAAATCTAAGATGAATCTGAGCCTTAAATTCAACAGCTTACAGTTCAGTTTTAAGACAGGTAAGTACAGGTTAGAGCAGCATGTCTAATAGAAATGTAATGTAAGCCACAAACAGCCACATATATGATTTTAAATTTGTAGAGGACATGTTAAACATAGTAAAAAGGAACAGGTGAAATTAATTTTAATAATATATTTTGTTTAACCCCAAATTATCATTTCAACATATAATCAATATAAAAATAAGGAAGGCATTTACATTCTTTTTTTAATACTACATTTCAGAAACAAGTGTACATTTTATACTCTCAATCCAGACTAGCTGTATTTCAAGTGCTGGATAGCCAGATGGGCCTAGCGGCTTCCATATCGGACAGTGTAGGTTTAGACTAATTAGACAAGAGTTCACAGGGAATTGAGATCTTAATTTGTCCTTACAAGGATAAAATTTAGACAAGTGGGACAAGGAGGAAAGAGCATTCCAGTTAGAGGAAACAAGTCTGAGGAAACAGAGGCTAAAATGAGCATGCACTGTAAGTTGGAGGCAATGCTTAACTGTCTAAAGGGATGAGACATAAGGCCATTTAAAAGGGATGGTGCCAGGTGGTGGAAGGCACGGAGAATCAGGGATAGGAGCTTTGTCTTGAGCTGATGATCAGCAGGATCCACTAGAGGGTCCTAAGAAGGCAGGAATATGCTAAAAGGACAGCTTTTTTGCATATAGTAGCTTATCTGAAATAACGAGTTAATAAGCAAATGATGCATTAGCAAAATTAGTCAGGGATTTTTAAGTGACATTTATGTGAAGGAGGAAAGGGGAGAGGTAGAAAATCCAATTAGGTAGTTCCAGCTGCAATCTGGTTATCAGGTCCTGAACTTAGAGGTTAGTAGTGGGCATACAGAATACAGAGCGCATCTGAGCAAATAACGAAAAGAACAATGTGATGCAGCAAGAAATCAAATAGAGAAGATTACGTAGAACATTTCGTATTTCATTGTGCTTGAGATGTCATCACTTACAAGACATACCACTATTTTATGTACCATTAAAAAGAAAAAAAAGACCCTGTTAATTAAACTGGGACACTTCATTTCTTGTCATCGAGGACTTTTTATTTCACAGTTGTTGAAAGAGCTGTTTTAGACTTATCTAGGCATAGCTTTTGATTATATATCCATCCCAGGTATGAGTAAAAGGAAAGCGTAAATGAAATAAATTGGTGTAGATATTCTTAGAACTTCTTCACATTTAGAATTATCAATTCAGAGTTGTTGATATTTAAGTTTTTCCAAAGAATAACTTCTTCTGTATCAAGACTGTTATTTCTTAAAAGTATTATTTCTTAAAAGAGTGCTCCACCCTTTCCTCTGACATACTTCTGACCCCTATGCTGCAAATTTAGATGCTGGGAATGATCAAATTTATGAGGCACAGGAGTGACAACCATATCAAGACTGCCACCAGTAGGAAGATTATAAAAGGCCAAAGATTATCAAGCACACTCAATTTCAAAGAGGTTAAATGTAAAAAATATATTCATCTTACAGCATATAAATCACAGTATCTGTTTTTAGTAATTGCGCAGTAAATAGTGGCTATATTAATAATGGGACTCCAAAATTTCCAGCATGGAGGGTAAAAAGACTGCTATTATTCTTGGCAGAAATGTATCAGTTAGAAGTAGGATCCTGTTTTGATGGAAAGCAGCAAGTTTCACTTTGAACATGTTGAACTGAAAGTGAAAGCAGGTCATCTAATGACCGGTTAAGTTAATGGCAGTATACATTTCTGTGTAGCTTTCAACTACCCTGGTCTCATTTCTTTCTCTTCTGAACCAAATGTGACAAATTTGTATTGAATTATATTCTTTTTTATTTTGCATCTTCTATTTTATGTGGGTTTATCTTGACTCCTCATTAAACTTTAGATTCCTTAAGGGGTAGGACTATTTCTTATGCCTCCTTTCTACTCTCCCCCAGCACTATCCTATATACACTGACGTTACCTAACAAACACTAGGGGATTCAATAATTGAGAACAAGATGATGCTTTATTTAAGCTGGGATGAATAATGATAACTAACATTTATTGAGTGTTACATGCTAGCCATTGAGATAAAGCACTACTTATTACACACTAACCATTGAGATAAAACACTAGTCATGTATTATCTTATTTCAGCACCTCCACACTTTTGGGAGATATAGAAAATTAATTTTCATACTTGATTGATAAAACACCTTAGGCTGTTAAAAGTTTCACATTTAGAGGAGAAAAATGACTTTGAGCCTGGCAGTATGATTCTAGAATTCACATCTTTCCCTTCACACTATATTATGTTCAAGGAATTACAGCCTCCCTTCTTCTCAGGATTATAGTAAACCAACCTCTAGGTGTCCTGTGTCTTGATTTGGTGAGTCACAGATCTGACTTTGACTGTTGATGGGAGAACTTCTCTTGGCTGCAAAGTGGAAGAAATTTCATCATGAATTTTGTAAGATTGTAAGTTCATTTTATTTCTTGAGTTCATTTCATTTTCAAATAAAAACCCCATTTTAATAGGTCATCATTACCTTAATATTATGTGTTATAAAAGATATTAAATAATTAAAAAGTCTTAATGTTTCTAGGTTATCAATGTAGATATTTATCTCTTCAGTCTGACTCGGTATGTTATGGTGCTAAAAAGTTGGCAATACTAAAAATAATGATTATAGTTAACATCTACCCAGCACCTAATATATGTTGTTCTTTTCTAAGCATTTTACATATATAGCCATGTGTCACTTACAGAGGGGGATATTTTCTAATAAATGCATCCTTAGGCAATTTCTTGTTGCAGGAACATCATAGAGTATGCTTATACAAACCTAGGTGGTGTAGCCTACTGCACATCTAGGCTATATGGTTTAGCCTATTGCTCCTAGGCTACAGACCTGCACGGCATATTATTGTACTGAATCCTGCAGGCCATTATAACACAATGGTAAGTATTTATATATCTAAACATAGAAAATATACAGAAAAATACACTATAAGAGATAAAAAATAGTACACCTGCTTAGGGCAGTTGCCATGAATGCAGCTTGCCCGGAAGTTGCTCTGGGTGAGTCAGTGAGAGGTGAATGAATATGAAGTCCTAGGACATTACTGAATACTACTGTAGACTTTATAAACACTGTACACTTAGGCTTTCCTAAATTTATATCAAAAAGTTTTCTTTCTTAAAGAATAAATTAACCTTACATTATTGTAACTTTCTTCTTTATAAACTTTTTAATTTTTTAAATTTTTGACTCTTTTACAGTAACATTTAACTCAAAACACAAATACATTGTACAGCTGCACAAAAAGTATTTACTTTTTTATATCCTTACTCTATAAGCTATTTTCTACTTTAAAATTATTTATTTTTTAAGCTTTTTTGTTAAAAACTAAGACATAAACACACACATCAGCCTAGGCCTACAGAAGGTCAGGATCATCAATGTCACTGTCTTCCTCCTCCACAACTCATTCCAATGGAAGGTCTTCAGGGGCAATAATATTCATGTAGCTGTTATCTCTTATGATAACAACGCCTTCTGCTGGAATACCACGTGAGGGACCTGCCTAAGGCTATTTTACAGTTAACTTTTTTTATAACTGGAAGGAGTGCACTCTAGAATAATGATAAAAGTATAGTACAATAAATCTATAAACTAATAACATAGTCACTCATTATCAAGAATTGTGTACTATACGAAATTATATGTGCTATACTTTTATACGACTGGCAGCAAAGTAGCTTTGTTTACACCAGCATCACCACAAACGTATGGGTAATGCATTGAGCTAGGGTGTTATGATGGCTACAATGCCACTAGGTGATAAGAATTTTTCAACTCCATCATAATCTTAGCGGATGACTGTCATACATGCAGTCAGTCATTCACTGAAACATTGTTATGCAGCACATCACTGTATAGACTCATTTAACCCTTATGATAACTACATAATACTATTATATTATTATACTCATTTTACAGATTAAGAAACTAAGAAACAGGGAGTTTAACTTGTCCAAGGTCACTTGCCTTACGTGAAGATTTCCATCCAGAGTCTGTGCTTTATTTTTTTAAATTTTTGTTTCATTTTTAAAATTTTTTTTATTTCAGCATATTATGGGTGCACAAATGTTTAGGTTACATATATTGCCCTTGGCCCACCAGAGTCAGAGCTTCAAGCGTGTCCATCCCCCAGACGGTGCACACTATACCTATTATATGTATATATCCCATCCCCTCCTGCCCCCCCATCTGCCCAACACCTGATGAATGTTATTACTATATGTGCACTTAAGTGTTGATCAGTTAATACCAATTTGCTGGTGAGTACATGTGGTGCTCGTTTTTCCATTCTTGGGATACTTCACTTAGTAGAATGGGTTCTGGCTTTATCCAGGATAATACAAGAGGTGCTAGATCACCATTGTTTTTTGTGGCTGAGTAGAACTCCGTGGTATACATATACCACATGTTATTGATCCACTCATGTATTTGTGGGCACTTGGGTTGTTTCCACATCTTTGCAATTGATTCTTGATGATTTTTTCATTTACTGACCGTGAATTATTGGTAATACAGACATAGGTGTATAAACTTTAATTTTCTTATAAGGCTTTACAATCCGTAAAATCCTTTCCAGTATGTTTGAGATGATGCCCTGTTTTCTGACATTATGAGAACCCATGATGGGCTGGTTAAATCAAAAAAGGATAATGAAAAAGCTTTTATTGAGAAACCTTAAAATGATACATGCTTAATGTACTATATTTATTTTTATTTAAATGGCTTATAAAGATAAGCATTATACACATCTCAGTAGGCTTGTTCACAAGTATCGCTTCTGTGCCCCAGGGCAATGTGATTGAGACCTGGATGTACGGGATCTGGTCTGCAGACCTGTGCTGTGGGCCCTGGAAATCAATCCCTGACCCTGCCAGGGAGAGGAGTACTGGTCTCAAGTCACACACAGGGTGCCCAAGCTGGATCAACGTGTCTCTGCCTCAGGATTTGCCCTGCCCTCCTGGAGTCACCAGGCAAGCGGCACCTGGGAGGGCTGGCAGGTAGGGAGCTCATAGTCTGAGTACCCCTCAGTCTGCTGTAGGGCCCCAAAAGGAAAGGTCCCATTCCCTGCAGATGCCTCTGGGTAGTGGCTAAATTGTCTCTCTTGGCAGCCACAGGCAGGGAAGGGGAAAGGGAGAATGAAGCAATATGGCGCCTGCCAATTGGCTCGGGTCTGCGGGCCAGGAGGTGCCCCGAGGGAGCTGGGAGCCTGGTGCCCTGTCTGCAAGAGGCTCACCGCTCACCAGTGGCGGCCGTCTCTGGGCTGGTGTTGGCAGGTCTCTCCAACTGCTCAGGAGCCCACCAGCAGTCCAAGATGCAAGGGAGGGGAAATTTAACCGCTCCACCTACCCTTGTCACTGGTCTCCAAGCCTCTCAGAGGCCTTTCTCCTTCCAGTTCTCCTCCGCATCTTCTTCCCGTGGAGTCTCCTGTATTTTCAGGCACCCTTCCTTCTGACCCTCATCCAATCTGTGTTTGTCTGCCTGTTTATTTTTTTTACTTTCTTCTAAAATCTATCTTTCTTGCAGAGACACTCTGGCTGGCGGTTTTTCTCATCCGCCATCTTGCCCTTCTCCAGAGTCTGTGCTTTAACCATCACTTTAAACTGCCTCTGAGGCAAGATGCAAATCAGCGGCATCTTTACCTGAGGATCAGAAACAGTGGGAAATGAAGATGGCAATGTCTCATTTAAATTGTAAGTAAACTGGTGCTGAGAAGGAAGGTGATTTGCTAACGTAACCACGTGCCATTGTTTTTTCTTCCGGCTGCATAAGCTGAGTCTAATTTCCCCTCAGATGCTGGGCACCACTTTGAGTACATGAGCATCAGGCACGGGGAAAGATACCCACTGTGAATACCATCCAGAAGCAAGAGGAGAGTAGCTAAAAAGCCCAAGAGCTCTCATGGAAGGACACTGTTTCTTAGTGGTTTTTATATATGTGTCAAATGATAGTTTATGGATTAGTCAAAAAGAGAGAGTGAGAGCACTAAATTTGAAGTGACTTTCCCATTCACGTAGGAAAGCAATGGATAGATTTTAAAACATTAAAAAATTAAATTTCTTTAATCAACACATTGCAAAGTTATAGCTGTTTCACTAATAATTTTGTTATACTTTAGTATATTTTATTCTTTTATTTCTATTGTTTTCAGTTTTTTAAAAAACTTCTTACATCTGTCTTGTCTTCACTCAGATTATTTTAATTTAACGTAGTTAACCTCATTCGGTATATGGAATCTGAAGTATATTTCTGGCTATGACGGTTTATTTACTTAGTTTCTTGATATTTGAATCTATGACAGACTATTACTCTTGAATTTATAATATATTTCAGGAGTTAATGTTTTGTATACATGCAAGTTGTAGGATTAATCTTTTATTAAATATGATATGAAAAAAATTTCATCCTACCTTTGAATGACTACATTTGTCACTATAAGCATCTTATCAAATATGTGAGTAATATAGCACTCCTTGGTTTACACAATTCCTTAACCTATCATGTACTTTGCAAGGTTGTATTAAGTTATAGGGGAAAAAAGTATGTAAGGATATATTTATAGTTTCTTTTCCTTTATAAAGTCCTTTTACATGCATAATTCACAAAAACCTTATGAAATAAGCAAACTACATACATATATATGTGTGTATATGTATAAGATATATATATGTGTATACGTGTGCTTCTATAGATTTTCCACATAATTTATCTCTTTTAAAATTTTATTGTTGATGCTAAAAATAGAGTTGGGAATAGGATAAAATTTATCAAGCACTTACTATAACATGGGCACTTTATGTACACTCTCATTCCTTACTAAAAAGCCCTATAAGATGGCACTATCATCTCCTTTTCACATAAATGGAAATGCTCAGGAAAATTAAGTTACATACATAATAAGCAATAGATTTAGAGTGAGCCTACCATGTACTTTTTGATCTATCAGGTTGTGTTCCTTATACAATTCAACAATAGGACTATTTAGTTAGACAATTCCCAAAGCGAAATGCTTTGATAGCAATAAAATGCTGAGATGATTTTGTTAAAAAGCCTCTACTCCATCTATCGTAAGAACGATGATGATATAGCAATAATAATAATAATAATAATAAATTATAGCAGCTACCACTTACTATGTGCCAGACATTCTTCTAAGCAGTTTTACATACATTAATCTGTTTATCGGTCATAATAATCCTGTAAGTACTATTAATATGATATTTTAATTTCCATTTTGCAGATGAGGAAACTGAGGCACAGGAAGTTTAAAAGACTTACACAAAGTCACATAACAGAAAACATGTGCCCGTGGTTTGGAGTTTCTCCCCATGTGAATAAGCTCTGTCCTGGACATCTAGATAACTCCATGGAGGGATTTGCTTCTTTTTGGCTTTTTAAGGGCAAGTCATCCCATCACCCTAATTATTATGTTTAAGAGAATTTGCTAATACTGTCCCACTGGGTACCCGAGTCACTAACCTGTAATGATGTTCCTGATGGGCTTCACCAAAGCTGTGAAGCCGGAGACTTCAGGCTGTCTGTGCTCCCACATAGGCTGCCATATAACAAGCCCACTGGCCAGACGGAAGGTGAGGTCAGATTCCTAGAAGAAGAGGAGATTTATGGCCAATAATTGGAATGCAAAAATTGGTTGCAGGGACCAGTCAATGCAAGGATTAACACTATTCACAAGGTTATTTTTAGAGTGCATTGATCTGCCAAACCTTTCATTGCTTAGATGAGTATTTCTAGAGTAAACCAATGACCCTAACTTATCACTGCAAATATGAAAATCACAGTTGTCTGCTCTATGCAAAGTTCGTCACTAATCAAAATTTAATTCTGGGCAAAGCACAGAACACACAAGTTATTGTTTTGTGCATGCCATGATCGAGATCTGTTTATCTGAAGAGTCTTGGTGGATCTATTCACTTATGGTCATGATTATCATTCCTCTTAATTATTTAATTGTTTTTATTTCTCCCTCATAGGGCAATATCGTTAGATGCTGGCTATTTTGACTTTCTATTCTCCAGCCCATCCCTTTTTCTTATATTTCATGGCATCAGGTACACACACTTTGACCCTTCATAGTGTATTATTTTGTAATGTTTTCTCAACAATCTTTATTTCCTTGAGGGCAGGAATAAATCAATCATTGTCCTTCCCCTTCAACCCCAGCTTCATCGCAATGCCTAATACAGCATTAGGAATTAGATGTACAATAGATACTCAACAAATACTTGCTGAATTGCACTGACTTTGCAACCTGTGCTCACTGAGCTTAACTATAACTGTAGGTCTCTTCCAGGAGCACATTCTCTGCTTCATATTACTTCATCTCGAGAGACTGAGGTGTTTAAAATGCAATCTCATATTGTGTAAGTACAGATATATGGCATTGTGGGACTACATCTTAAATACCTCAGCCTCTCAAAACAATGTAAAGATGGAAGCAGAGAATGTGAACACAAGTTAATAAACACATTTGAGATGTATCAGTTCACTTAGAGCAGTGAGCTGCAACCCTTGCTTGCATATTATTACATAATTGCCTGGAGAGCTTTTAAAACTAGGAGGCCCAGGTCTCACTTACCTCCCCTACCCAGACCCATTGAATTAGAATCTCTGTGAGGTTTTCTAAATTTCCCCCTGCTGACTCTCATGCATAGCCAACATTGAAAATCACTGAGCTGAAAGAAAAAAAAAATACACTCCCATATATATTGTAGCACTATTCACGATAGCCTAGATATGGAATCAACCTAAGTGTCCATCAACAAATGAATGGATAAAGAAATTGTGGTAAATATACACAATGGAATATTATAACATATAGCCACAAAAAAGAATGAAATCCTGCCATTGGCAACAACATGGATGGAACTGGAGAACATTATGTTATACGAAATAAGCCAAGCACAGAAAGACAAATATTGCATGTCCTCACTAACATGCAGGAGCTAAATATTAAAAACAATTGATCTCATGGAGATGGAGAATAGAATGACAGTTACCAGAGGCTGGAAGGCTATCAAGAAGGCAGGGGGGAGTTAAAGTGGGGATAATTAATGGGCGCAAAAATATAGTTAGATAGAATGAACAATATTTGACAGCACAACAAAGTGACTATAATCAACAATAAGTTAGGGTATACTTTAAAATAACTAAAAGAGTAGAACGGGAATGTTTCTTACACAAAGAAATGTTAAATTCCTGAGGTGATGGATACCCCAATTACTCTGATTTGATTAATTCACATTGTATGCATGTATCAAAACATCACGTGTACTTATGCAAGTACACAACTATTATGCATCCATAATAATTAAAAGTAAAAAAAGAAAAATATGTGATTCCGCACAGGGTGAATCA
>CAUYSK010018655.1:0-27242 GCA_963575035.1 Avahi laniger
CTTGTTCTTGTGGAAAAAGCGTTTATTAAAAAAAATAAATAAAAATGCAGACAAAGTCACCCGTATGCTATAGGTTTGTTGAATCAGTGAAGGGAGACATGAAGGTCTCACCTCACCTGCCCAGGCCCCGCCCCGGAGGCGCGACCATAAGAGTAGTTCCGGGCACAGGTGCCCTGCATTTCGGCAGACGTATTTATAGTCTTTTTAAAA
The DNA here is from genome assembly GCA_963575035.1 of Avahi laniger. NCBI lineage: Eukaryota > Metazoa > Chordata > Mammalia > Primates > Indriidae > Avahi > Avahi laniger. The sequence continues at coordinate 211 of CAUYSK010018655.1, forward strand.
AAATTGTTTTATTTCCAAGTATTAAAAGGGTACAGATTTTTTTGATCCATGGCTTGAGTCAGGGCTATAAATGTGCACATGACCCAGGCAGTGTTCATTGTACCCGTTAGGTAGGTTGTCTCTCCCCTGTCCCTTCTTCCCTCCTCCCCCCTACTTGATTTCCATTGAGTTTTACTTCCCTCTATACACGTGTGCTCGTCAGTTAGGCATTTCTTAAGTTGTATAATAATGGAAAATTGCTTGGAATAAAAGAAATGGTAACAAAAAAGGCAATATGAAAAAGAAGTGAAAGAGAATTGCATAAAATTGAATAGCTTGAAGAGAAGTAATTTTGTTTTCCCAGGTAGTTTAAGGCTGCAACCCCCAAACCCCAGGCCATGGACCGGTACTGGTCATGGCCTGTTAGGGACTGGGCCGCAGAGCCCCCGCCCCTATCCTAACAAATATAGCGAAACTTCCAAAAGTGTCAAATTAACTAAATACTCCCTGAAATAAACCTCTATCAAGTAGTCGCAAAAGAATATAGGAAGATGAGAATGTTTTGTTATGAATGAATTACAGTTTTATAATCTTTTAGAGTAAAGTTTTAACTTTTAGAGTAACAACTATATTGGAAATAATCAGTGAAATTTCCCATTTTGAGAATATCTGATCATTTTAAATTTAGGAAGCTGAGTGTTCTCTGTATTAATGTATGAAACAGCTGTGATTTTACTGCTTGTCTTTGAACCTCAGAAGACCAGGAAATGTAGTGTGTGAGAGAGAGAGAAGGAGTTGAGACACAGACTGGGTGAAAGCAGGTTGCCATGAAGGCAGATAAAAATCGCAAGCAGTGGCAAAGGGACTGAGGGACAGAATATTCTAATGTGAAACAGACATTTTCTTTTTCTTTCTTTTCGGCCTTTGTGTAGAGGTCTAGGCACTATAAGCTTGAGCATTATGTCATTTTCATATTAACTTTACTCCTTCTTAAGAGGATTAAAAAAAAAAAGTTTGCGAATCAGAATTTTACAGAGAAAAGCATAGGTTAGTAAGAAATTTTTTTTTCATGAAAGGCAGTAATTGAGTAAGAAACTTATTTAGGTCCTTCGATGCTTGAATCATTGAAGATAGATCTTTCTATAGTCTTCCTTATGTGTACTGTATGAGTGTCAGAACAAGAGCAAAGCACTTTTTTTATGAAAATATAAGAATAATAATAACATGTATTGAATACTTACTCTATCCTGGGCATTCATGTAAGCACTTTAAATGTATTGAGACATTTAATTCTCAAAACACTTTTTTCTTTATTTTACTGATGTAAAACTGAGGCATCAGAGAGGTTAAAGGTGTTGCCCAAGTTCCCAAGCTAGTATAACAAGTAGTAGCAGATCCAGGTTTCAGGTCAGTCTAGCTGCCAAGTCCAAATTCTTTATATATTACCTCTTTGTAAAATATTGAGGACCTAATTCTCCAAATCTTGCATAGATTACAGTAGAGGCTAAATTGAAATATGCAGACTAATTCCAGAAATTATTGAACTGATTGTATTACACCAGTTTTATTCACATTTGTTTTCAGGTCCTAATAGTATAGCTTCTATATATCTAAAACTAAGCATTAAAATACATACTTCACACTGCTGAAAGATTGACTCATGTGTCTTTGCTTAAGTCTATTTTTATGATGAAGTCCTTGATAACTATTCACTTTGCATCCTCTTAAAAATTATTTGCTGGCAGAACATTTTACCAAGACATTAAAATAACTTGTACCACCTACATTTTAGCAAGACATCAACACAACCTAAGTGCACAAACTCAATGGTTTGGTAGAAACATAAGAGTAGGGTTTCAGTATTTGTGTATATAATATTTATATTTTTAAAACAAAAATATAGGGACTCCACAAATATAATGCAAACAGAAATGGAAAGAATGTCTTTTTGAATTAAGTAACTACAGTTTGTATTCCCTAAATACACAGATGTAGCCCACCAATCACATGTTCACAATGAAATCTATTCGACTCCATTTGAATAATAAATATTCAGAACCATTGACATTTTTATACTGTGACTGAAGAATAAGCATAAGAATAAAAGATATTTTTGTCCTCTATTTTATTATTTATTTATATATTATATATAATACTCTGTCTTATTTCAAAAATAGTTTTTCATGTAACCTTATCATTTATATCTTCCTTTTATGATTGAGAAAGATTAGAATGCAAGTGGTCCTAGGTAGAGACATGGAAAAATTATAAATTGATTTAGATGAAAATACTTCAATTTACCACTTGTAGTATAGTATATTACTATAGTATAGTAATAAAAAACTGCCCTGTATGGCAATAATAAATTATTAAATTGCTGTTGATATACAGGTGACCCGCAGAAGTTGGGAGAAGTAGGAGATATGAATCTTTGAACAAAAAACTTAAAATGTGTTTGGGAAGAAATTTCACACATGCAAAGCAATATTTGAACAATTGAAAGCAGAATAAGTAAGTGTGAGATAAGGAAGGAAGAGCTGCTTTGTAGACAGTGTGTATCTTTTGGTTAAGGGATGGCCTCAGTCACTGTGGGTGACATGAGAATGTCTCAAGCATGTGAAGTTTCCACTGGTGCCTAGGGGAAGAAAAGGATGCTTACGGATCAATAGGGGGAACTGGGAGAGAATTCCAGGCAGAAAAATAGTGGAATGCAGGCATGACATCCACAACTTGTGGACTTCAGTTGTATGTACGGGATTAGTATAGCATGTAGGGATGCATATTTGTGCACAGTGATCTAATAGAAAATAAATAATATTATCTCTTCAGTGAATACAGTTACCTTATGTACTTTGATTTGAAAACAAATGACTTTGGAGAGCTCCACCAGTGCAATCAGTGTAATGCAAAGAAATAAATGACTAAAGGTAAAACCTACCGTAGTATTTATATGAAAGTTAAACATTATTTGAAATCTAGTCTAGTGTCAGAGTACTAGTTTTAAATTGTTCTGTGACTGAGAGATGTGTTTTATTAACAGAAACTTAAATACAAGAGCTTAATAGGGCTGGAGAAATCAGCTGCGATGTTTTAGTGGATTATAAAAAGATTTAATAATCAGTGATTGATTCATATTTCCTTTTCATTGCTGATATCATAGCACTGAAATTGCTGCCAGTACTGCTTTCTGTAACTTCACTAAGAATCATTGTTTTTAAAAAATGGGAACTAAAAAGACAAAATGAGATTAAGATCATTTGTTTGGTTATATAAGCTTTGCCTGATCCTGTTTAGAGTCACATTGGGGATCTACAAGTTTTTATTCTAAAGTTATGCCATTTGAAACCCTTTGGTGGCATAAACATTCCATTATATAGAAAAGCAGACATGTATACAAACTTAACTTGGCAGAAATGTATGTTTGCAGCTAACAGACTGTGCACAGTAAGACCAGAATGAAATGTAATCAGGGGTCTGATGCTGACATTGTAAGAAGACTGTGGTCTCCTTAAAAAGCAAAGAAAGTATTTTCCCTTAGAAATCAATTACAAACAAAAAGGAGAGGGAGCTCGATTGTTTTCCCTGGAAATGCATATTTAATTATTGTTTAATTTTTGTATTTATAGAAAAGCTACCAAAACAAATTAAGTGCATCTTTTGCATTTTGAAGACTGTGTGCAATGAGAGAGAGAGTTAGCAGGTTATGCAGTCTGACCACCCATGCAGAGATCACCAACATCCCTGTCTCTCCATTGGTAAACTTGCCATGCTCCAGGGCTTGGTTCTTATTCTTTTAAGGTCAGCAATTTGATTTGGTCAGCACATCAGGAGTTCAGGGGTTCCACCAAGCTGGATATCCATTTGTCATGTTCACAGAGAATGCTACATTAAACGTCAAATGACAATATATCAATTTACAATGAAAAATACAAATGTTGATCAGTTCAGAATCAAAGTTGACCTAACCAAAACTTGTTCTCGTTTTTGCAAAGTCTTCACAAAGGAGGCTGAATTATTAAAGAGACTCTGAATTTCCTTGAACAGGAGACTAATGACATCTGTTGTGACAGGTTTGGCTAGTTGTCTTTGAAGACAACCTAACCTATCTGTTTTTGTATGATTTTCCATATACATCACCAACAATATCTAGGATGGTTGTTCGACTTTACTTTTCCCTGGACATCTTCAGATATATCTGTGTGTATTTATATTTGTATGTATATGTGTGTGTGTGTGTGTGTGTGTGTATGCACATATATATATTTAATTATTAATACTGTAAAATGAGCAGGCATTAGGGATCCTAATAAATGAATCATGTCTGTTTTACTACAGGTGCATTAATGTGATATAAAAATATACATTAAACATAGAATATATAATATATTAAAAGAAGAATATGGAAATCATTAAAATTCACTGGGCAATAACTTGATAATCTATTATCATTACAAGTGGAAGAGAAATGAAATTAGCAATTATGCTCATAGCTAGCTTGTTCACCCTCAACTGAGAATTGTCCCACCAAATAATATAGCAGCTACTCCCTCCAAGCCTTCTCTTTGATGCAAGCCGATCAAATCATAATAACCTCTTACTATGTCCACTGTTAACCTAAGAGTAAATACTTGATCCAAATCTGGTTTATCATAATCCATTTTCTAGAAAGTTGGAGATTGAAAGGAGTCTTTTTCTTTCTCTGGTGGCTAATGCTATAAAATGTATAACTTGGGAACTGTGAGTAGCCACATGCAAAGTACAGGTCTGCAAAGAGAGAGTATGCTAATAACATACAAAAAGAATCAAAGGAAATAAATGAAGAAAGTGTCCCAGCAGCTTTAAAATTCTCAGTTCACATTGCCTCCAAGGTTCACAAAGTCCCTGAGCTTCCTGCAATAGTTTTGATTTTCATTTTGAGTATGAAATTTATGAGACAGAAAAATCTCCCCTTCTCCATGCCCCACTATTTTTGTGCAGTTAGTGAAAGTTTAGTTTCTATTAATTGGAACCAAAAACATCTTAAAATAATACAAAAAAATTATTCAGAAGTATTGAGGTTTTTTTTCTTTTTTTGTTAGCCAAGTAGAATTCAAAGAAATAAGTGATAAAAAAAATTTGTGATAGAAAAATATATTAGAAGTTACATAGCATTTTCTTTGTTTATTAAGGAGCCCTAGTGATTAACAATTAGTGCAAAAACCATATAATTCCATATAAAAACTCATTATTCATGCCTTTATATTTGTACCCAAGAGAGACACATGTACTCATATATATAGGAATATTAATTTCAATGGCATATTGATTTTTTATCTTTTCTAATTGAAAACATTCCATTAGTAAGATAGTTTCTTACTAAAAAAAAAACTAAAGGAGATATTATTGCCAATATTTTCTTCATGATTCTAATAAGTAAAGTATTTTTTTTTACTGATGATCAATAAGCACATTTGCCAAATGTGCACTATTTCCAAAGCACTCTTCAAGATATTGAGGATAAGGTAGAAACAAAATTAAATGCATAACCTGTAAGAACTTACAGGATATTTGGTGTGTTAGTTCATTCATGCTGCTATAACTGAGTAATTTATAAACAACAGAAATTTATTGCTCAGAGTTCTGGAGGCTGGGATGTCTACCACCAAGGTGGCAGCTGATTCAAGTGTCTGCTAAGGGCTAGCTTTCTGCTTCATGGATGGTGGCTTATAGCTGTGTCCTATGGCAGATGACAAAGGCCCTCAAGCCTCTTTTATAAGGGCACTGCTCCCACTAATCTCATTCACAAGAGCTCTGCCCTCATGACCTGTTCACCTCCAAAGGCCCCACCTCTTAATACCGTCATCGTAGAGGTTAGATTTCAACATATGAATTTTGGGAGAGTCACATACATTCAGATCATAGCAATTGGATATGCTTCAATAGATGTAAAAAATAATGTAGTTTAGCATATAAACAATTGTTTATTAGTATGTTTAAAAGCACATAAATCCTCAGTAAAACACTGGTAAATTTGTAGTGGGGTTAATTGTGGGTGTTATTACACAATAAAAGTTTTTGTGTCATGCTGAATGAAGAGAAAGAACTTTATAGTCCACCGTGTATTTTATGTAACTATATATGTGGATTTATTTACTGTCCTAGATGGAAATAGTAACCTAAAGAATCCATCTCAGTTACAAATGCTTTTCCCAACCCAAAACTGATCAACAAACTGCCTCTTCTACCTAAAACAGCTTTTCCACACCCCAAACCACCCCACCCTTAACTCTTGACCTAATGCTTGCTCATTCTTCTATCCCAGCTGATGGACTCTCCTTCAGAAAGCCTGCCATTAGCTTCCTAAAACTGGCTTAGATGCCTGCCAAGGACAGCATCTTTCTGCCACATGCTAGAGCAGTGTCACTGACCTTGAAATTCACGATGAATTCCTACAGAGTAGAGATCGTGGTAATTTTGAACACCGTATTATCAGAGATTAGCATGGTGCACAGAATAATAAATAAAGTAGTAATAATAAATAAAGTAGCAATTACCAAATGCCATGTAGGGATTTTAATTAAAAATTACCAAATAGGTGGTTCACATTAAAGAAGGAAAAATAGTTTAAAGTAAGGCTCAAGAAACACAAGGTTGTTCTGAAAATTCAAGCTAAGGATTTGGTTATTATATGGAATCATAGGATAAATGAATATATTGGTTAGAAGGAATCTTATATCACTAAAATTATCTCTCAAATTATAGCAAATAGGAATGGTATTTGTTGGGGAGATTGTCAATCTAAAATAAATAGCACCATGGCTCCTGGCTTACATAGCATACCAGTGTGGAAATCATAATTAGGACCAAAGTATTTCATACCAGTAACTGTAATGGGAATGGCAAGGCAGAACATCACACCCTAATGACTCAAGCCAGTGGCCAGCGATAAGAACTTAGAAGCATCTCTACTGCCTAGCAGACTGGTCTCCTTGCTTTCCTGCCATTTCCTTTAAATAGACTATTCAGGCATTTGCTACAACCACACCATATTCCCTAATATATACTGCTAATTGCCATGTGCTTGTGCTCTCTCTTCCCCCTGCCAACCTTCCTTTCTTTCTTTGTCTGACTCTTCATTCCTGCCTCTTGTAACCTGGGGATGGAGGACTGCCCTCCCTACTCACTGAGCCCTCCTGGCCCAGGATCTATAGGTAAAAATTTTTGAACTTATTTTCTATTGTCGTGGTGAATTGAATTTGTGCCTTTGATCTAGAGAACCAGGGACTATCCCAGGCCAGGTCTTCCCCAGGATGTGTGGTTGGGAGGACACGAGGCTGGGCTCCCAGTGCCAGAGCATTGCTCAGGCTGGACATGGGTCAAACTAGACACAAGGGAGTCTGCCAGTATAAACTAGGTCACATGTGAGGGATCCCCCCAGTCACAGGTTAGACAAGTAGGCATTAGATTGTGCACCAGATAAAAGAAGTATCCCACAAAAGACACACTATAAACACCCATGTCCCACTCCCTGTATTTACTGTTAGGGTAGGATTGATAAGCTGCTCTGGTACTGGAACTCCAGTTTAGCTGGAGGCTTTCAAAACAATAACTTAACTGTAAGCATAGTGTTCTTGCTTCTGTAGCCCTCATGTTGTGGTTAACTGTGCACTTGTCCACTATAGAAGGGAAAAAAGAACATTTCATGTAAATTGCTGTTAATAATGCCTTAATGAACAACCTCCCTGTCCCCTTATTAATTTTTTTAGAATAACTTCTTTTGATTCAAAAAAAGACTACTGGATAAAAAGGAATATTCTGCCTAATTTATGGGGCCTTTTAAATAGCAGACAACCCTTCCAATTCAGAAGCAGGACTGTGATTTTTATGATTCACAGTCTATAATGAGGACACAACACTGAACTGTCTCAGCATGCAGGTTAGAAATAAACTGCAATGACTTTCCTTTTGTATTTCTGCCTGAACATAGTATAAAAACTCAGCACTTTGTATAAGTGTTTGGGTGATTATCCCTAATAAACATTACTTTAAAAGAGGACAAAAAAGGAGACTTGGTCTTAAGTAATAAGGGAAAAATATTGAGCTTGGTTCAATATTTCTGTTAACCAATTTGCTTAAAGTGTGAATTTTCTTATACAGATATTATAATATTATAGAATGTATATTAATTTCATCTGCTGATGTGTGTGTTTATGATGTGTGGTTAGAATTATACCTATATGAAATAGATGTTCAATAATATAATTATGAAATATATTAGGCATTAAAAACTATAAATTACGTAATAAATTCATTTTTATACCATCAGCCTTAGAAATAAAACTTCAAAATCACTAGAAACCCCAACATTTGTCTGATTCCTCATTCTCTCCTGAGAATTTACTTTCATCCTAAATTTGCATCTCTTTATATTTGTTGTACGCATATTAAACCACACATAGCATTGACTATATATTTTTAAATTAACATGAATCATACTACAAAAATGTTTGAATAATTTGTATTTTGCACTAAACAATATATTTTTGAAATTTTGATGCTTGTGCTCCATTTATTTACTTTTGCTACTTAATGGGATTCAATTTTATACTGAGTTTAATTTATCCATCTATTAAAAGTACTCTTGGGTTATTTCCATTAAAAATTACTAGAAACAATGATGTTATGAGCTTCCTGTACATGACTTGTATACACATATCAAAGTGTCTTTAAAATATATATCTTGAGTGAAGTTGCTATGAATTTGAACCTTTACCTGTGTTAGGTATTATTAATACAGTTTAATACTATCTAATGTTTCTCCAAAGAGATTTGAACAATGAACACTCCAACCAGCTGTAAATATCAATGACTGTTACCTTTATATCCTCAGCAATACTTGATATTTTCAGAATTCCAATAATTTTCCCATATCTACTATTATATCACTGTGTGTGATATAATATCCCATTCCACCATTTTCTGATTACTAGGGGCAAGGAAGAATGGATGGAGAGGTTCAGATTTCTTCTTTTGTGAATTGCCTTCTCAAATCACTTGCCTTATTTTTTTTAAATATTTTATTGTTCTTCCCTTATTGATTTCTATAAACTCTTCATATGTTCTAGATTTAGATTACTAATTCTTTGTCTTATATATGCCCTGCATATATTTCTGCTAGTCTGTCAATTCTATTTACTTGAGATTAGTGAATAGGCAATTATTCTCTGAAACTGTCTATAGAAATTACTAAATGTTTCCTTTTAAGAATATTTAATACATCCATTGATAGCTTTTTGTTGTAAACTAAGATTCCAAATTTTTACATAAAACTCATTTTTTTCAGCACTGTTATTTTTTTCCAGAATATTATGGAAGTACAAATGTTTTGGTTACATAAGTTGCTTTTGTACTGTTTGAGTCAAAGTTGTAAGTGTGCCCCATCCCCCATATAGTGTACATTGTACCCCTTAGGTGTGAATTTACCCTTCCTTCCTCTCCCTCCTGCTTGATTTCCACTAAATGTTATTTCCATATGTGCAAATAAGTGTTGATCAATTAGTTCCAATTTAATGGTGAACACATGTGGTGTTTGTTTTTCCATTCTTGTGATACTCCACTTAGAAGAATGGGTTCCAATTCCATCCAGGATAATACAAGAGGTAACAGTTCAACATTTTTATCTATGGCTGAATAATACTCCATGCCATACATATACCACATTTTATTAATCCACTCATATTTGATGGGCACTTGGGTTGTTTCCACATCTTTGCAATTATGAATTGTGCTGCTATGAACATTAGAGTGCAAGTGTGTTTTTTATAGAATGTTTTTTTTTTCCTCTGGGTAAATACCCACTAGTGGGATTGCTGGATCAAATGGTAGTTCTACTTTTAGTTCTTTAAGGTAAATTCATACTCTTTTCCATAGAGGCTCTACTAGTTTGAAGTCTCACCAACAGTGTGTGAGTATTGCTATCTCTCGGCATCCATGCCAACATTTGTTGTTTTGGGACTTTTTGATAAAAGCCATTCTCACTGGAGTCAAGTGATATCTCATTGTGGTTTTGATTTGCGTTTCCCTGATGATTAGAGATGCTGAGCATTTTTTCATATGTCTGTTGGCCATTAGTCTATCATTTGAAAATTTCTGTTCATGTCTTTTGCCCACTTTTTAATGGAGTTGTTCGTTTTTTTTTTTCTGCTGATTTGCTTGAGTTCCTTATAGATTATACTTATCAGCCCCTTATTGGATATATACCATGCAAACATTTTCTCCCATTCTGTAGGCTGTCTGTTCACTCTAATGATTTATTTCCTTGGCTGTGCAGAAGCTTTTTAATTTTAACAGGTCCTATTTATTTATTTTTATTGTTGCTGTGATTGCTTTTGGGGTCTTCTTCAGAAATTCTTTGCCAAGGCCAATGTCTATAAGAGTTTTTTCAACATTTTCTTCTAGAATTGTTATACTTTTATGCCTTAGATTTAAGTCTGTTATCCATCATGTGTTGATTTTTTTGAGTGGTAAGAGGCATGGATTCTGTTTCAATCTTCTACATGTGGCTATCCAATTTTCCCAGCACCATTTATTGAATAGGGATTCTTTTCACCAGTGTCTATTTCATAACATCGAAAAGGAAGAAATCTTCCCCAACACATTTTATGAACCAGCATCACCTTGATACCAAAGCCAGGAGAGGACTCAACAAAAAAAGAAAACTGCAGACCAATATCCTTTATGAATATAAATGCCAAAATTCTCAACTAAAATTCTAGCCAACTGAATTCAGTGACACATAAAAAAAAAAAAAAATCCATGACAACCAAGCGGGCTTCATCCCAGAGATGAATGGATGGTTCAACTTATGCAAATCTACAAATATAATTGATCACATAAATAGAAGTAAAAACAAAGACCATATGATCCCCTCAATAGATGCAGACAAAAGCATTTCACAAAAGTCAGCACCCTTTTATGATAAGAATGCTTAACAAATAGACATAGATGGAACTTACTTCAAAATGATAAAAATTGAAAGCATTCCTGCTTAGAACTGGAACCAGACAAGGTTGCTGGAAGTCCTAGCCAGAGCAATTTGAGAAGAGAAGAAAATCAAGAGTAGTCTCATGGGGGAAGAAGAGGTCAAACTATCACTCTTTGCTGCTGATCTCATTTTGTATGTAGAAAACTCCAAAGATTTTGCCAAGAGATTACTGAATAAATAAATTCAGCAAAATCTCAGGTTATAAAATCAATGTACACAAATCAATAGCATTCATATATGGTCAAGCTGAGAACCAAGTCAAAGACTCAATATCTTTCACAATAACAGCAAAGAAAATAAAATACCTAGGAATATATTTAACTAAGGAGGTGAAAGACCTCTACAAGGAGAACTATGAAACACTGAGGAAGGAAATAGCAGAGGATGTAAACAGGTGGAAAACCATACTATGCTCATGGATCAGCAGAATCAACATTATTAAAATATCTATACTACCCAAAGTGATATACAGATTCAATGCAATCTCTATTAAAATACCAACATTGGCCAGGCATGGTGTCTCACGCCTGTAATCCTAGCACTCTGGGAGGCCGAGGCGGGCGGATTGTTTGAGCTCAGGAGTTCGAAACCAGCCTGAGCAAGAGCAAAACCCCCATCTCTACTAAAAATAGAAAGAAATTAATCAGACAACTAAAAATATATAGAAAAAATTAGCCGGGCATGGTGGTGCACGCCTGTAGTCCCAGCTACTCAGTCGACTGAGGCAGGAGGATTACTTGAGCCCAGGAGTTTGAGGTTGCTGTGAGCTGGGCTAATGCCATGGCACTCACTCTAGCCAGGGCAACAGAGTGAGACTCGGTCTCAAGAAAAAAAAAAATACCAACATTATTTTTCACAGATACAGAAAAAATAATTCTACACTTTGCATGGAACCAGAGAAGACCTCAAATAGCCAAAGCAACCTTAAGCAAAAAGAGCAAATGGGAAGACATCAATTTACCAGACTTCAAGCTATACTACAAGGCTATAGTAAACAAAATAACATGATACTGGTACAAGAACAGAGACAGAGACCAATGGATAAGAACAGACAATCCAAATGTAAAACCATTCTCTTATTGCTGTCTGATCTTTGACCAAACAGACAAAAAGCACTGTTAATTGAATATTCTTTCTTTCCTCCATGAGTTTACAAAGTCAACTCTGATATTAAGGAGGAGAAGACAATCTTAGAGGGTCAATTCCTATTTATTTATACATTTAACTATATTTTTAGCTAAAATAAGAAAAATGTGAGGATTGACAGATTTAACAATTGCCTTTTTTTCCATAAATATTCTTGGATATGTCCTTCTATCCCTAAAGACTATGTGGATGACACAAATATAGAAACATGAAACACTAAGGCAACATAGCAAATTTGAAACACAATATGAATTGATGAAAATTAGGAATGTTTTAAGATATTTCATATGCTTCAATTTTCCTCAGTAAATTACTCAATTTTACTTCGGTTTCTACATGACTGAAAGAGAGTGTTCTCTTCAAAGAAACTTTGCTAGAAAAAAAAAATCAAGTGACTACACATAAGCAACATTGAGTATCAAATGCAGTAATGTAATGTGCTCTTGGAGGGAAATCTGACATAATAGATACTTTATATTGCTCACATTAACAAAATCCTGTAAAGCATCCTTTTAAGATTGAACTTGTAGAAAAGAAATAGTGATTTATTATCACAACATGAATATTATCATAAATTTAAATCTCTACCTAATACTTTCAATTTCTACCCTGTTCCATTTTACATAAATATGAACAAAGTGCAAAAACAATTATGAAAAATACCTTGACTAAAAAAAAGGAGACAAAAGGAATTGAGGAATTGGGCAAAAATTTATAGTAAAATTATCAATAAAATACAAACAAAAATTCTTTTGTATTTGTATATAAGTATTAAAATTAATATGGAAATTCTTGAGTATGATATCTAACCAGCTAAAAAAGGTAACCAATAAGAAACAAAGATACTTATTTGACAAACTTTATTTTAATTCACGTGAGACTGATTTTTGAGGCATATTTTTGTTGAAAACAAAAATAAAATATTTCATTAGATTTCATTCATTTTATGATGATGTAGCCTTCTCTAGGCTTTATTTAAGCTCTGATCAGAAATGATCAATTATTTGAAATGGTCATTATTTGAAAATTTACAAGGCTAATTCCTATACATAGTTATTTGCCCATATATTGGCAATACCTATAATTACATTTTCTCCAAAATGATTTCCCAAACTTTTTGGGCTTTGATTTAATCAGAAGATCTAATGTATGATGTCTTTTGAGCTAAAATACTCAAAAAAATTTATTCCAATTCAGTAAAATTATTAGAAAAATTATTGGAAAAATGGATTTAAATATTAGCCAATTTCCCATTTCTTTACACCAATATACTTCAGAATTGTTAGCAATATCTCTACCAGCAGGGTTATACATTGCCTCATTAAATATATGTGAATATGCTTAGTTTCAGTCACATTAATTTTATGTAACATGATAAAAATATGTTAGTAATATATCATCTTACTCCAAACATTTGTTCTGTGACAATTATTTTATTTTCATTGCCATTGGAAATATATGGGGAGATAAAATTTTGTTAAATGGGCAGATGCCTCAAGAATCCACTGGAAAGAAATTTCTTTGAATTGCTTAGAAAGGCATTTGTAGTACTTAACTCACAAAATCCTAGGGAGACTTAAATGAAAAATAATTCACAAAAACTAATTTTGGGACATAATATTCTCAAATATTAACTATACTATAACTAACATTATTATACAATTAGCTAAAACAAAATTAAAAATAAATTGTTATTCACAAAGCCATGAACCTCACACAATTGCTTTTTCTAACCCTAGTACTTATCCAAATATGTAGACAAAACCATCTGATCGTTATACTTTTTATTAAGCTTAAAAAAGTATTTTATGAAAAATTTTTCATGTTGCCTAATAAACTTCATGATTGTAATATTTAAGGTTTATATAATATATCAAATAATGCAAAGATTTATATTTGCATTTTTGAATATTTTAAAATCTTTTCAGCACTGTGAATAATTCTGCCATTAACTTTTCCTTCCACCTCTCACCTTCATTAGGGTGACTCATGATTTTAAAATCAAGTTTGATAGAACACTGTCTCCCGTTTTTTAAATTGCAATCTATCTGATAGCACTTGATTAAACATATTCTCTTCTGTTTGTATCTACTAATTATATTCCTATAACATGAATTGTTCATGTCCTTTGAATTTTCTCATATATATCTATAATGTATCTGAATATATTTCTTATCAATTTTACAAATGATTTGCATAATATAAATAAAATCAATGGCCACAGTTGTAATATTTTTTATGTAGGCCAAATTTCATTTCTTTCTGAAAACCTGTAAAGGTTTTTAATTTCTATAAAGTTAAGCCTGTAGATCTTTTGCTTTCTAATTTCTGCTATCACTTCAAAGCCTAAAATCACTATTCCTTAGAAGAGCTTATAAATCTTCAAATAGATTGTCTTCATTTCCTATGATTTAAACATTTTAAATGTTAACAGAATAAAACTGAAATTTATTTTGGTGTCAAATACGGATCCTCTAATTTTCGCTATTTTAAAGAACATTACATAAAAGATCCCTTATTTTTCCATTATATTGTGATTCTCCCATTCTAAAATATAATAAATGTATAGTAGGATCTACTTTCATATTTTTATTCAATTTATTTCTAAATCTATTTTTGGATACCAGTTTTAATTCCAACAATTTTGATGCTATTTCTGAAGATTGAATTAAATGTAAGACTCTTATATACTTATGTTTTTTATTTCATTAATTTGCATTATTAAAAAACAAACATAATTTACCCTAGTTTGTTCAATGTAGGGGTTAAAATATGAAAAGTTCCCTCAGAATTATAAAAAAATTATATTGGTGTTAAATTTGAACTTATTCAAACTACAGAAATTAATGAATTTACATCATCCATGAAACTTTTTTTCAACTTAAAACAAAAGATGGTTTTATGGAGTTTTAAACTTTTGATTTAGGGAATACTGATCTTCATTTTCTAAATTAAACAGTGGCAAACAATCTCTTGTAGGAATAGGATTATTTCCCTCTAAAAATTCTTACGAAAGCTGCAAATAAAAATACTATTATGTCAAACAAGGTTTATATTCTACTGAATGCTTACTTTTGGAAAATAGCTGATCTAAAGACCCTATTTTGAACCCAAACTGCTCTTTCATAGTAGTGGCTCCTTATCCTTTTGGCCTGCTTCTAAACTTTAGAAAATTTTATGTAATGTTCAGCTTCAATGAGAAAAAGAAAAAAGGTTAGCTTATTTTATAGAGAGGTTTTCTGCTACACTTGTGTGTGTATGTGATAGGACTAAAGTCAAGGAAAAGAAGGGAAGAAATGTTTTCTAAAATGGGATGCCTTTAATGAAGCCGCTCAGTCTGTGCAACAGTATCATGTATTTTACTTGAATGAAGTTGTTAAACAAGATCTCTGTTTACATATACTGTTGTGCAGTTATCAACCCAATCAAAAATTCACTCATTGTTTTTTAATTCAAAAGTGATTAGCAAATTCTGAGAAGCTACCTTATCTCACTAAAACACAGGTACCAACTCAGGGTAAATATTTTGGTAAACAATTATTCTGTCCTTGCATATTCAGCAGTGTGCTAAATTATGCATAATCTTGCATAAGTAATAAGTGAAGGTAGCTTAAATTCAGCTTTTTTTTAACCTGACCTATTTCTTTCAGTGCTGTTAGCTGCTTAAATCATGTATGAGCTTTCTGTAAAGCTTCAATGAGTAGCTCGGGTGGAGAAACTTCAGTAATAAATTTCAGGAGAAGACAAGTTTTTTGACAGGCATAATGCAACACATACAGAGTCTGGAACTCACACTCTGGGAATTTAGAGCAATCCTTGCAAAGCAGCTTTTCCCTGTTACATTAATAGAGAAAATGAAGTATGAAAGTCCTCAGGAATTACTGCTAGGTGTAATTTAAATAATTTACCAGAAGACAGTTCAGCACATACATAGAATAGGGGCATACAGAGTTTGCCATAAGCAGTTTATAAATAAACTATATTCTGCTGAAGTAAGTCAGGCATAAATTACATCTATTCCTTTTGTGGCTGTACCCCGTTCCTCATTGTAATAGTTATTTAAAAAAGAATTCTGGGTTATGACCTTCTCCCGGAATTCACAGACATTGCCTGCTTTGTACGTTGCTTATGAGCTTCCTTATGGTTAGTGGTTTGGTGGCTATGAGATCAAAGTAAAATTACTATTGCTGGAAATAAAGAAAAAATGCATTACATATCTATAAACAGAATTCTGGAAGAATTTCTTAGCCTGGTTGAGGTGGGGGGCAGATTTGTGGACAAAGACTGTCAAGGAGATTTGGGCCATTTTATGAAAGTTTTACACCTTAGAGAGAGAGGAAAAAAAGATATTTTCTATTTCTTGCCTTGAGTATTATGCCTTAAATTATCAAGCCAAAGTAAAAATGCTAAAAGGAAATATATAAATAAGACAAAAAATTATGCAGAAATTATTTGTAAAACATGCATTCAAAGGCTAAAAAGCTTTCATTCCATGGAGTCTTGAGTTATTAAAGAGCAGATGGGCTATAAAGACAGTAAAGATTGTCCTAAAATACTGTTAGTCCTTTGGAGAGAGACTTTCTTAGAGGCAGGTGATATGGAGTGCTTGCTCTACTCTTTAAACATCAAATTATAAATGAACATTCTGTAACTTTTACTTTCACTTAGCTTTCTATTGATAGAGAAAATAGACTTCATGGAAAAAATAGTATAGACTAGGGAGTGAATAGCTAAAGTCCTGATGTTACATAAGAAACACAGAAAGATAATGTTCATCTTCCTAAGTGCCTTTTAAAAATATATATATATACATATATATGTATATATATATAAATCCTACTTCTTAGGTTGTTTTGTTTTTTTTGGAGTAATATGCACTGCAGTTCCTCAGCTCTCCGTATACATGAGTATGTGTGTGTACTCATTTGATAGATGGATAGATATCAGGGTTAAAGTTTTGTCTGGGAATGCATACTCTACATACAGGTGTTATAACTAGAACTTACATACTGCACAATGGGAATAGTTGGGAATATAGAAGAAAATACAACAATGATTATGCTTTTATCTTCAGGACCAATTTTGTAATAATGGCCTCATAACTTGAAAGCACCTATTAATAGAGGGAAGTATTTTCTGAGCCTCGATTTGCAATGTGGAATAAAAATACACTTTTATTTGTTCATGTCTTTAATGGAGAAGAAAGACTTGATGGGATTCCCATACATGCATTCAAATTTGGGCTGTGATTTGTTTATATGATCTTCATATGTGAGTCTGTGAGTCTTCATTAGGGCATATTGCTTGTGATGGGTCTGCATTGAAAATATTGGCCCAGAACCCTAAAATTAACTACCTAGCTATTATGGGTTAGAACCTGTAATCCTAACTCAGTGCTCTAATTAACTAAATCAAACAGCCACAATAGATATGTCACATATAGAAAAATTAAGAAAGTTACATGTAACTCCCTAATACTTATTTGGTCTTATAGTTATCTGTATACAGGAAGGTATGAAGAAGTCTTAAAATATTTCTGTCCTTAATAGGCAAATAAGATCGATATGTGTAAAATTATAGCTGGATATTATTGCTAAAATAATTTGTAATTTTCTCTGCGCATCATTCACACAAAATGAGTATATTCCTATATAGCTATTGTAGATGCTAGTCTCACAATGTTTGAGGAATGCTGAACGTCTCTTTGCATTTGGGGTAAGGGAATTTAAGAAGTCTGAGAAAACACTGGCTTAATGTCCAAAGTAAGTAATATAAAAAATGTAAGTTCTAAGTGCTTTAACAATAATACGCATGTGAGAAAAAGTCTTGATTCTATGGATGTGAGATTTAGGTACAATACTTGGTGGTTGGATGTGGCTTACAAAGTTGAACAGGGGATAAGAGACTGGTAGTAGCTTGTGCTGCTGAGGAAGGGAATCCTCCATTAGACCACCAAAGGGAGTCTGAGAAATAAGAGTGATTAAGAGGTCCTGAGGCTAATGAAAGGTGAGGTATATGTCCAAGATAAAGAAAGTGGTGTCATGGAAATATAACAGATTCACAACTTCACAGTTTTGACTGGCCAGTCTGGAGTTGGCACAAACAAACTCAACTTCCTACCATTTTATTTAGTCATTTACAAATGTGTAACCAAAATACATATTGATAATAGGGTTCTTCTTTACTTGTTGATAGATTTGACACTTGTATGAATGTCCAGGCCAGGTGAGGTGGCTCACACCTGTAATCCTAGCACTTTGGGAGGCTGAAGCAGAGGATTGCTTGAGGCCAGGAGTCTGAGACCAGCCTGAGCAACATAATGAGACCCCCTAGTCTCAACAAAAAGTAGAAACATTATCTGGACATAGTAGGATGCACCCACAGTCCCAGCTACCTGAGATGCTTAGGCATTCTATTAATAAATAGAACTTCGTAAGTTTGAAAGAAACCCTTTACTCAGATTCAGGACATATGGCTTTGGTCTCATGTTTGCCCCTTTTATAGGCTTCAAGATATATGCTTAATTTTAACTTTAAAAAAAAAAAACATAATGAGCATTTCCTAAAAAAAAAAAAAAAAAGCAGTTAAACAGAAAATAACTGAATACCAATCCTCCCATAGTACTATTTTAATTGGTATTAATAACAGGATGGCATATTGTAGCAACTGAATAAATACAGAAAAAATGAAAAAGGCCTTTTCTCCCCAGTGTTAGTATAGCCTGTAAAATAAACTAGAGAAACAAGCATTTTTCCTATTCATGCTACCTTTCTGCAATTAAATTTTATATTAATTATAGTGATACTGGAATAGCAAATAATATCTTTTTTTAATTCATTAATTTCTTAATTCAAGGAATTTTGAGATAGGCAACAGTGTGGTAGGTAGAGTGTACCACTTACTGAGTCTACCATGTACCAGAAGAAGCTATGCTGAAGTTGTTTGAAATTACTTATGACCTAGAATTAATCATCAATAGAAATACTATAATGTAATTTACATTAGCATGAAAACGAGCATTGAATTAACCTTTGGAAAAGTTTTCTTTATAAGGTTCTTTTTATGCATACTTTAACAGAAAGCTCTAAGTCTCCAATCACTTCTATAGTCAAATGCAACTTGTGACTTATGCTATTAATTAATAAAGAAGTGTTTCTTGGGACTGTAATTGAAACTTATATAGCCATATTGTTATAATTTTTTTATTTGTTCCCATTTCTGTTGGAATTAGCTATAAACAGTAAAAATATATCATCAATTGAACTCTTTAATATCGATGTTCTTCAGAAAACCATATTTTTATTATAGAACTGAACCTTCAGTAGATTAAGTAATGTTAACATGAAATTTCTTCCTAATATGCAATAAATAGGTTGTAGACCTGATAAAAACAGTTTAGTTAAAAGAAATTCCATTAGCATCATTACAAAGACAGAGAAAATAATGTGCAAAATAGAGTCACTGTCATGATCCTGACCTTGTGATACAAATTAAAATAAAGAAAAGTGTCATATTTCTCTGTGGTTCAACTTGGGTTCACCTAATAGAACTCTGACAAAAGCAAATATTTGTCATTTACTCTCTTGCCAAGAACATTTTAGTGTATGATTAATGATAATCCACTTCTTAATGTGTGTACATGAATGAACACAAAGTTGTTGCTGGTGCCACAGAAACAATATCATTTTCAGTGTGAAAAGAGCAGCACAATTTCTGCTAAAATAATGAGCTGTGGAAAGGATAATGGAAGGTGTCAGGAGCACAATAAACATGGTTAGAGTGGACAAGGAGAAAAGAATGGTATTCAACATCATCGGGGTTTTTCCTCTTAAAAAAGAAAAGTATAGTAAGTCCAGGAAGGGTTTTCATGGCTCCTCTTGCCATGTTGTCTGTCATGTAATATGCAGTTTATTGCTTAGCTTACATCTCTGTCATGCATACTGATGCCTTCTTCTCTAACTGACTCTCAAGATTTGGTGTTCTGTAGTGCAGTGATTACTATTTCACTGGGGATGTTAACATGAAGATTCTGATTCAACAGATCTGAGGTGGGGCCTGAGATTCTGCATTTTAAACTAGCCCCAGGAAATGCCCTTTTTGCTGATCTATGGACCACACTTTGGCCTCTTCTCATTGGACACAATCTTCATGTTAAACCACTGCCATGTTTAAATATATCCTGTATGTTCATGATTTATTATTCCTTATCCTCAGTATTAACTCTTCTAATTTTCAAAAGCTTTAATTCAATATATTAAAATCTAAACTCATTATTATCACCCACAAACCCAATCTTCCTGCTGTATGTTCTATTACATTAATGGTGCCATCATTTCTCAAGTTGCCAAAGTGGTCATATCATTTCCATCAAAGTGACTGCTGTAAGGATAGGCGGGAGTTAAGCACATGTCATCTGATTTGAAAGTGTGTATTTATTTGCTTTATCTGATTACCTCTTTCTAGAATAATCTTCCCCTTCTTTTCCCACTGATGGACTCATATTCATTCATAAAATGTATTTCCTTTGTAGAATCATCCTCAGTTTTTCCAGGCAACACAACATCTTCCCTCCTCTATGATTCTGCAGAAGTTTGGTACCCACTGAGACCTTTCGAGGAACACACCACATTACATCCCACTTATTGGTTAGGTTTTCTATCCTCGTATCTTGGGGTATGAGCTCCTGGAAGTTAAGGTCTGTGTTTTATTTATCTATTAAAATTTTTAATTAGAAAAAAAGAAAGGAATACTTCATGGTTTTAAAAATAAAATGATATAAAACATATTTAAAACAAAACTTTTCCAAATCCCACTCTGCGTTTAGGTGACCATTGTTATTAGTTTGGTATGCAGTCCTTGAAAATGTTATCTATGCACATGGACTAATATACCTATATATAATCTTCATCACTACATCACTGTAGGCATATATACATAAACACATAGTTTATAAATTGGATAATAGCATACATATTATTCTGTGACTTGCTGTTTATTTCCATTAGCAACATATCTTGGGCAAATTCCCATGTTTTTATATATAGATATGCTATTTTTAATTGCTAATATGGTAATTCATGATACAGAACAATCATAATTTTTAATCATTAGCTTTATAGACAATTTAAATTTTCCATATTTTGTTATAACACATAAAGTTGAAAAACATATTTCATAGTTATTTTTGTCCATGTTCAGTACTTCTCTACAATAGGTATCTAGACTTGAAATCACTGTTTCAAAGATATTTGCTTACAGTATTGATACACATAGCCAAATTGCCTGCTAACAGGTCTATACCAATTTATGTTGTCATAAATAGAATGGTCATGATTTTTCCTGAAACAATTTGTTCCACACTCACACTAGATCTTATCGAAACTATTAATTTTTCCCAAAACAATGAGTGAAAAAATATATCTCATAATTACATGTTTTTTTATTTCCCTGATCTTAGTGTCTTTTGGGAAGTATTTTGGCTATTTTAATCTATGATCACCATTCTTACTATTTAGTCATTTTCTATTGGGTTGTTTTTTATTTTCTTAATGATTTGCAAAATTTCTCAATATATTTAAGATATAAATGCTTTTTTATATGTTAGAAATATTTTCTTCTCAGTCTGTTACTTTTAAATTTATTTAAAGTGTGTTTTATATGAAAAATTTTTAATTTTTACATATCCAGATTTCACATTTTTCTTATTTCATCTTTATGTATGTTGTTTTTTTGTTCCTATCTATTTATTTTAGTTTCTCTAGTTCTTTGTTTATGTCACAATTATTATATTACTTCATAAACAGTAAGAGTTACCATTTTTAGGCATATACTTACATGAGTTTGAATAAACATAAATACTTGCATAACCACCATCACAATGAAGATATAGAATATTTTTGTCACTACAAAAAAAATAAACTTATTCTCCTTGTAGGTGATTACTAACCTCCTGGCACCCTGGCAACCACTTATCTGACTTCTCTTCCTATTCCTTTACCTTTCCATTAAAGTATTAATAATATAAATTGGATCATTCAGTATGCAGGCTTTGTTGTCTGTCCCTTTCATTTAGCATAATGATTTCGAAATTCATCCATGTTGCGCATATATCAGTAGTCTCTTCCTTTTTATTGTTGAATCGGATTCTCTTATAAAGATGAACCACAATTTCTTTTATGTATTCACCAGTTGATGTACATTTGGGCTGTTGCTAGATTTTGACTGTCATGAATAAGTTAACATATATCGTTTACAGGTCTTTGTGTGGGCAAATGTTTTCATCTTATTCGTTAAATAACTAGGAGTGACATTACTGTGTTTTACAGTTTTATAGTTTATACTTCTTTACGGTTTTTACACACCACTGTTTTCCAAAGTGTCTACACCATTTTACATTCCCATAAGTGATATAAGAGAATTGCTTTTTTTCCTTACCCTTGTCAACACTTGATATTGTCAGGTTGTTTGTTTAGTCATTTTATGTGTGTAGTGATGTATCATTGTGGCTTTAATTTGCATTTCTGTAAGAGCTAATAATGATGAAGATCTTTCCATGTACTTATTTAACATCTGTACCTCAGAATAGAAGTATCTGTTCAAATCTTTCACATTTTTAAAATATTAGGTTATTAATTTCATTATTTTTGAGTTGAGAGAATTTTTCTGGATACCAGTTCTATATCACATATGTGTTTTGCCAATATTTTACCCCAGTCTGTGTCTTGCTTTTTAAATTCTTTAGCAGTGTTTTCCAAAGAGCAGAAGTTTTTAATTTTAATGAAGTTTAATTTATCCCATTTTTCTTTTACGTTTGTTTTCTATATCCTATTTAAGAAATTATTGTGTAACCCAAAGTCACAATGATGATTTTATGGGCGCATTTATTTTTCTGATCAGATGTTTTAGAATTCTAGTCTTTACTTTTAGATCAAGGATGCATTTTCAGTTTTGTTTCATACAGTATGAGGTGAGTGTGCAGATTTATTTTTTTGCCACATATCCAGTTGTCCTAGCATGATTTATAGAAAAAATATACTTTTCCATTAAAATATTTTGACACCTTTGTCAAATATCAATTGAGCATATATGGTGTATTTATTGTCTATTGTTACATAATCAATTACCACAAAATTTAGTGGCTTCAAACATTAAATATGTATTATCTCACATTTTCTAAGGGTCAGGGATCTAGAAGCAGCTTTACTGAGTAGTTCAGCTAAGGTTTCTTACATGGCTGCAATAAAAGTTTTGGGCAGAGCTTTAATCAAGACTCAAACAGGGAAGAATCTGCTTCCAAGCTCACTCACATGGCTACTGGCAGGCCTTATGTCTTCAGTGGTTACTGGCCAGATATTAGGTCCTCATCAGATGAGCCTCTCCATAGAGACAACTTGCTTTGAGTGAAGGGCCCATTCACAAATTATCTCTTGCATCTACTGAGATATTCAATGTTTCATTCTTTTTCAGTCTATTGACATGGAATTATATTGACTGCATTTTGAATATTGAGTCAACATTGCATGCCTGGAATAAACTCCAATGGTCATAATGTATTTGGTAATTTATTTAGTACATAATGTATTTGATAAATGAAGCATTTGATACATACAGTATTTGGTAAATAATGCAGCTATGCATACACACAGACATATTTATAAGCACTCACACACATATATATAATACATACATGTATATGTCTTAGTCCAGAAGCAGCATTAGTCCATTTTATGCTGCTGTAACAGAATACTTGAGACTGAGTAATTTAATGAAATTTATTGGCTCATGGTTTTGAAGGCTGGGAAGTCCAAGATTGAGTGTCCAGCATGTGGTTGGGTCTTCTTGCTGCATCATCCCATGGTGGAAGGGCAGAGGCAGGATGAGAGAGAGCAAGAAATCAAACACACAGCCTAAAGTCCTTTTATAATCAGCATCAATCCATTTATTAAGGGTGGAGCCCTCATAGCCTAAACACCACCTATTAGGCCTTACCTCACAGCACTGTTGCAGTTGCATTGGGGTTTAAGTGTCCAACACATGCTTTTTTAGGGGACACATTCACACTATAGCAGTATGTATATATGATAAGTATATACATTAATATACATATGTACAATAATACATATCTGTGTGAAGGATATATTTTATAATACGAAGGATAATATTATGACATATAGAAAATTGTGTATTTATATCTTTGAGAGACAGAGAGAGCACCCTAAATGTGGAAAGCCTATGTGCTAGACTGGAGAATCTGAAGTTAATATATCATGCCATGTAAAAGTGTTGAAGGTTTTAATATCATTATATCACTTGTGGTCACATGAAAGGATAATCTGGTTGTGGTGTACAGAAATTTTTGGAGGAGGAACCTAAGGGATGGAATTATTTAGAAGATTACGTTCAAAGCCCAGATATGAGGCAAGATAACCTGAATCAGATGCCAAATAGAATAAATAGAGAGTGATGGGTGTAGGTGTAAGATATAGTTTTAAAAACAGCCACTTGATTTGAAATAAATTTAATAGTGCAAAAGACTCAAAAGAAAGAGAAATGCCATGAATAATTCTAAAAAATTCAGCTTGAGAGAAAAAAATTGAGTCTGGGTCAGGAGGAAATAATAGTACTACTGATTAACTTGAATATTTACCAGTCTAGAATATAACTAGTTCACCAGCTTAGCAGGGATGGGGGATGGGGTTAGAAAGCAAAAGTATCGGTGAATTGAATAGAAAATGGAAATTGAAATGAAAGAAAGGCATCTAAGCAAGTGAGAGTGGAGTGATCCTAAACACTGTGGAGGACATCTGGTAGGGCCATAGGTAATCCCAAGCATAAATTATTAATTATAATTTTCAAGTGTTTCAAGGCTAAAGTAGTTGACTGACCAGTATAGTCAGAAATGGAAGGATTTCTTTTCCATAAAAGTGTTAGGCACCCAGGCAAGAAAGAAATCAAACTAATCCATAGAAGCATGTGGATACTGTGAATTTTGTATGTGAAAATTCACAGAAGTTGATTCTTAGGAAATATCGTTTTCAAGGATGTGGAGAAATGACAACTTCAATGTATATTTTATGAGATAATTAAAGTGGAATGGGTAATACTGCAAGTCAGTTTGTTGGTTAGCTTTATTTTCACTCCAGCAATAACATTAATGGAGAAAAATACAGGGCAGCTGTGTGTATAATGTATATACTATCTGTGATATATCAATCTATTATTTATATATTAACATTTATTAATGTATTAATTACTATTAGTATTTTGTAATTGATACTTATATATTACATATTGTATATATATAATCTATATTCATGTATATTAATTATTGATGCTAATATAAAAGTAGCATTTTAAAAAATCATTCCAGTCCTAAAATTATTTTGTCCAATTTTAAAATTACAACATCAAATTGCAAACTGTCTTATTTTTAAAACACTTCTACAGTTATTTCTCCCTAATTTCAACTTCTTTCCTTTCTCTTTTCTCCCATTTTCCTTTTCATTCCTTTCTGAACTCTTTTGAAAGATATTTTACAAACGTTTAGTCTTTTTCGTTTCCTAGTTCTTTCCTTTTATTTCCTGGAATTTCATTTTGAAATAATTTTTTTCTCAGATTATAAGTATATATTATGTGTTCATTCAATAAATGTATATCTAGGATTTACAGCCAAATAATGATAATATGGAAAAAAACAGACAAAAACAACTGTTTTCATCAAGATTATATTCTAATGTACTAATAATGGAAAGTTTAAGGGACAAAGTATATTAGATAATACAGTCTATGAAATAAAGCAGAAGTGAAACAGGTGGGATGGGAGATAAGGAGAGTAAGGGTTAGGAGGGCAGGTGGTAATTGTAAATAAGATAGACAGGCTAGTTCTCATTAAGCCGGCATCATCTGAGCAAATACTTGGAGGTGAGGGAGCAGTCATTCAATACCCATGGAGCTGATTGGTGCAGGCAGAAGGAGGAGCAGAGCAAAGGTCCTAAGACTGGGACATGCTACAGTGCAAGGAGCAGCAGGGAGATCAACAGGGATAGAACAGAGAGCAAGAAAAACCTAGGAGGAAATGAAGTTACAAAGGTACAGGAACCAGGTAATATAAGACCTTGTAGACTGTTAGCTCTTATTAGAGAATAAATGTAAAAGCATTAGAATTTGCTCAGAGGGTGATAGATTTAACACCAGTTTGAAAAGAATTGCTTTGGGTGCTGTGTTGGAAACCGGTTGTAAAGAAACAAGGAAAGAGTCAGGGAGATAGTTATGAGGCTGGTCTAGGAGAGGAAAATTAGGATTTTTTGATAATTAGATTTGGTGTGTAAAAGGGGAAGAGTTAAGAATGGCTTCCAGTATTTGGCCTGCACAATGAAAGGAATGGAATTGTCATAAACTGAGATGGAAAGGATGTGACTGAAGTAGACTTGGGGAGAAATATCAGGAGTCAGTTTACAACATTTTAAATTCTTGATGTCTAATAGATATCCAAGTGGAGATGCCGTATAAACAATTGGATATGAGTCTTGTGTTCATGAAACAGATCTAAGCTGGAGATAATGATATGATAATCATCATCATATAGATGCTATTTAAAGCCTGAATAAGATTTTGAAAGAGACTGTAAATATTCAAGTGCAGGTGTTTTTTTCATAAAATTACTTCATTTTCTTTGGGTAGATACCCAGTAGTGGGATTGCTGGATCAAATGGTAGGTGTATCTTTATTTCTTTCAGGAATTTCCATACTGTTTTCCATAGAATTTGTACTATCCAGTCCCACCAACAGAGTATAAGTGTTCCTTTCTTTCCTGCATCCATGCCAACATCTATCATTATTTGACTTTTTAATAATGGCCATTCTGATAGGGATAAAGAGGTATCTC
>CAUYSK010018656.1:0-12806 GCA_963575035.1 Avahi laniger
TCACTTGAGGTCAGGGGTTCAAGACCAGCCTGAGCAGGAGCAAGACCCCGTCTCTATGAAAAATAGAAGAAATTAGCTGTGCGTGGTGCCTCGTGCCTGTAGTCCCAGCTATTTGGGTGGCTGAAGTAAGAGGATCGCTTGAGCTTAGGAGTTTGAGTTTGCAGTGAGCTATAATGATGACCACTGCACTCTAGCCCAGGTGACAGAAGTAGACTCTGTCTCAAAAAAAATTTTTTTTTAAATAATTCCATGTTTGGGGATATAGCCTAAAGAAACCTTTTTGGAAAAAATGTTTATAAACAAAAAATTGAAGCAGCATTTATGACAGCAAAAAAAAAAATGAAAACAATCTAAATGCCCATCAGTGGAATATTATACAGACACTAAAAATAATGTAATAAAAGTTTGGCTGCAGAGACAGCCACTCTTTGGAAAGAGACTAGAAGCAAATGATAATAGTGATTGTTTCTGGATTGGGTGGATCAAGATAATTTGTATTTTCTTTAATACTTTAATACTTTATGAATTTTTTATGATGAGCATATATTTGTTTTACAATCAGGGAAAAAAGGTTATAAAAAATATCACTTGTAGGATGCTTCCTTGATTAAACCCACCTACCTAAAACCATTCATTAAGTGTCTTATTCAACATTTGTGGCTCATTTGCTCTTTGTCACTTGCTTTGGCAGGTGCTGGAAGTATAAAGTTCAGTTCCATAAGGGTCATGCCTAGCCAAGTCTACTGGAGGAGACAGACGAGCAATCCCAGGTCAGTAGGATAGATGCGAATTGAATTCATCTTTGTGATTCTCAGCATTTATGCGATTTGTGTGACATGAATTTGCATTCGTGTTTCTTTGCTTTTTGTGTGTTCTTAGGTCAGTCACATGTTTCGGTTACCTCCCTAACTAGGTTATAATCTTCTGGGGCTGGGACTATAAGTTCTGTTTAGTATTACCTGTTGTATATTCAGAGTACCTTAGTTTGGAGTTCTGTGTGGAATCCCACGTAAATTTGTTGAGCTAACTGATGATTTCAACCTGAAAAAATATAAGCGAGCAAGCATACAGGCTCCTGGGCAAATGTCCCTCTTCTCTCTTGTGTCCCTATGCCCCTATACAGATAGTCGTGCAGACTGTGAAAACCCATTTCCAGGCCTGAGTAGGGGCCAGCTAGATAAACCCTGAGCCTTGTGGGCCCTGCTGGTACTAAGCTAACTTGCCTTATGCAGGATATGAATCACATGCTTAATTCCAGATTGGCACTTGTAAATCCTGATTGTTCTGGCCAAATTTATTACTCAGGGAACAGAGCAAAATCAGCTTAAGACTTAAATGCTGATTCTAATCAGGCCATATTTGAATGACATAACTAATCAAGGCCATTGGAATAATCTGAAATGTGAGTTCAAATTTTGATCCGTTTTGACAGAGGATCATAAAGATAATAGTTGAACAGTGGACAAAATCCTTTACAAAGCCAACAAGCGTGAAAGAAGCAGTGGTTTTGCTCAGCCCCTACTGCAGCCTCCTCTCAGTGACAGCCTTTAGGCCATTCATTAAAGACCAAAGCCATTTTCACAAAATCTGGGTTTATGTAAAATTAGGTACTTTGTGGAGATGCATTGAGTACAGTGCCTGGCACACAGTAGACACTAATAAAGTTAACCGCGCCAGTCTCTCTTTTCAGAAAAGTCATCTATAATAGTTTTCCAGGTTAATGTCAGCTAATATATTATTACAAAATAATATATGCCATATAGTGCTACTAAAGAAAGAATCCCGAGGTCACACCTCTGCTGAGCAAAGAGAAGAATTAGAAACAGAATTCTTTCCTTTTGCCACGTTCTAAGAATGTAGGAGATTTGGAGGTGGGGGCGTGAGCTCATGGAGGATGAACTCATGGGGTTTCCTTAGTGCAGCCTTCTTGTTATTGCCGTATGCAGTATAGATGCCTTAGAGACAGATCTATTAAACCCATTAATTTATAGATAAGGTGACAGGTCCAAAGAGTTGGAGCCTAACATGAAAAATAGGAATTTGCTCCAGAACTCATTTATACCTTTTAGTTCCTCTCAGGAGTTCCTAAATAGTGGGCTTGATAAATATTTTTGGTACAAGGCCACACTGGTGCAAAAAGGAGAAGACTGGTTCAGTTTTATTGTCATTGCTTTTTTGGGGTACTTTCTTCCTCCTAGGCCCTTAGACCTGCCTGTATAAAATGGGAGCAGGGAAGCCTGATGGTGATCCCATAGCTTCAGATTGCTTCACAGCATTAGTCCGGAGTGCTCCGAGCATTGATGTGAGCAATTTGCTGGGCTCTTAATGCAACTTTACAGTACAAAGGATCTCTGTTTAGCACAAAACAAAAAAATTAGAATTTAAATAATGAGAATTAGAATAGAATTTTCTAATTTTATAATGAGAATATTTTTTACTTCACTGTAGCAAGTCATCATATATATATACATAAATATGTATACCCCTTAATATATTTAACCTTTTCCCTATTGTTGGACATTTGTGTAGAAGTTTTGCTTGTGTAAATGTTATGGTGATGAACATTTTTGTACATAATATTGGTTTCTATCTCTGAGCATTTATTTTCTCAGGATAAATCCTACATATGTAATTAGTGGATCAAATGATAAGAACATTTTTACGCTTTTGTTATTTGTTGCCAAATAGCCAGTGTGTTGCCAAATTGTTTCACAAGTATTTATTGAGCAATTACTATGCATTTCTTCATTTCACTGGACCTGTTGTCACCAGAACAAGAAAGGAATGGTGTTCTGCAGCTCCCTGGCCAACTGCCTCTCACCATACCGTGAGCTCTACACACACAGGAACAGAGCACTACACTCTGGCATGTAAGGGTCCCTTGAGGGAGTCTCCCAGCTCCCCCGATTCTATCCAAATAATTGCAATATGAAATTACAATCAAATTCTATTCTAAATGCACACTTCAGAGTTGGAGAAGGATCCATCAAGTTTAACAGGATGTAGCAAGGAAGGGAGGCAATGTAATAGAATAGAAAGAATAAAATTGTATTTGAGAGACCTGGAACCAAGACCTGCTATTCCACCCTCTGCTGTGTAATCTTGGACAATCATGTCAACCTCTCTGGGTTTCGCTTTCCTTATGTGCAAAGTGAAAGTGTTGGTCAGATACCTGCCAGTGCTAGCAATCTGTACTTCTTTTTAATTAAAGTTTTATACAACATACCATACCTCTTATCAGTGTTCACCCAGTGATAATTCTTTTGGTAATAACTCAGTTTCTTAGATAGGTTTCCCAACCTGTCATTTAAGGGAACTAAATTTGACACCTTTACTAAGTTTATGCCTTTTTTATTGTTGAAAATTATTGAATGTTTTTAAGATTGTTACGGCTTTCACTACATGTTAATAAATTGTTATCTAGTGAGCTTGGTTAAAGTAGTTTGGCCTGACCCATACTGCTAGCTAAGATAATGTGTGTAGGGTGTTTTCACACACCTTGTGTCCTTTGATCCCCCCAACTTTTTTTTTTTTTTTTTGAGACAGAGTCTCGCTCTATTGCCTGGCTAGAGTGCAGTGGCAGCATCATAGCTCACAGCAGCCTCCAACTCCTGGGCTCAAGCGGTCCTCCTGCTTCAGCCTCCTGAGTATCTGGGACTACAGGCACGTGACACCACACCTGGCCAATTTTTTCTATTTTTAGTAGAGACGGGGTGTCTCTCGTACTCAGGCTGGTCTCAAACTCCTGACCTCAAGCAATTCTCCCACCTCAGCTTTCCAGAGTGCTAGGATTACAGGCGTGAGCCACTGCTCCCAATCTGAACCTCCTTATTAAAAAAAAAAAACAAAAAAAAACAGATGAGATAGGTCAGAAATTACTGTCTCCATTTTATCATGAGGCAACCGAAGGTCAGAGAGACTGTGAGATCTGACATCGTGTGGTAAGTACAGAAAAGAAATACAGTGGTGGGCTGTGTTTGCTTTTGATTTGTGACTCACCGCAAGAAGAAACAGACCCCGTTCCCCAAAGCCCAAGTCTGCTGCTGGGCTCGTGACCTGGGCCACATAAGAATAACTGAGCCCTCTGACAGCAGTGGCCCAACGGTTAGACATATGACCCAGAGCCCATCAGCGTCTTCCTCTGGAATTAGTCCACAGAAGCAGGGAATGAGGGAGAATTCTTCCTGCTTAGGTTGCCTAGTAGGGGCAGCCATATTTTTTGTCATGTGGAGAAGACCCTTCTGCAGTAAGGAGAATCAAACCAACAGGGAAAGAAAAGCAAAGACAACTAGAAAATGTTGAATTGCTGCTTCCAGAGGCCCTGATTCCAGAAGCTCTTTAATTCTATGACCCACCTGGCTAGTTGAGCCAATAAATTTCTTTTTTTCCTTACACTGGTCAGAATTTATTTTCTTTTTATCTTTTCTTTTCTTTCTTTCTTTCCTTTTTTTAGACCAAAGCTAAGAAGATACAGAATTCGTTTTCTATTATTCGTAACCAAGAAATGAACCCAGAACCTCTGGCTGTCAGGCCAGGCTCCTTTCTTCTGGTGTTAATTAGCAGTGAGTAGTTGAGCACTTAACGATGTCCCAGGTAGTATGCTGAACACGTTACATGCAGTAACTTATTTACTGGACCAACATGAAAGCCCCAGTCCAGAAAGGCTAAATATGGATCCCTGGAAAAGAGAAACCCCCTCCCCAGGTACTATGGCATCTAAACTGTATTGTTTAAGAACTTTTTTGTAAAATGTGACCAAATGATTCTGCCCCGATAGGGAAGGGCATCTAAGTCTGGGGAGAGGGTTCCAGGCCGCAGCATCCCCTTCTGCGTGGGAGCTCCTTCTTCTTGCCTCTTTCCCGCTAAACATTCCCGCATTCTCATCTGCCATCCTGACTTGTTAATGTGCATTGAGTTTTTGAAAGGCCCAATATACATGTAAGATCTTTTCATTGCTAAATCATTTTAGATTGTAAAACTAAATGTTCATATCATTAAATTTAATTACTTGCTGGCTTCGTGGGGAAAGCAACGGGAGCATGGCCCCTTAATTTATCTATGGAGTCCAGACTGCCCTTTTGAGCTTCTGATGCACGTATGCCCAGCCTGCCTGCCATTCACATTAGTCTGTCTCACCACCGTGTCCAAACTGTCATGTCCCAGCGTGAACTTTCCACTTCCCACTTCACCTTCCAGACCTCCTCCCCCTGCGTTGTCCTCCCTGTCCTTATGAACACTCTGCTCACTCAGGAGGATGAGCCAGAGACCTGGGAGTCATTTTGGAAACTTCACTCTCGATGATTCATTAGGAAGTCCTGGCAGTTCCACCTTCAGAAACACAAATGTCTTCAATTCCCTCAATCTCTAGTGCCTCGAGCTAGTATCACTTGCTTTGATTCCTGCAGTAGTCTAACTGGCCTTCCTGCCTTTGTCTACGTTTGACTCCCTCCTCTTCATTCTCTATAGAACAGCTAGAGTGGGCTCTTAAAATTTAAGATCATGTCACTCTCCTGCTTAAGACATGTCTTTGGTTTCTCACTGCACTTGAAATAAAACTCATACTCCCATGGCCCTGGCCTACCTCTCCAGTTCTCATCGGGTGGCCCTCTTCCCCTCGCCAAGTACCCTATAGCCACAGTGGCCTTTCTGTTCCGGAAACACGCTAAACCCAGTCCTGAATTAGAGCTTTTGCATATGGCTGTTCCTTCTGCCTAAAATGATCTCCTGACCTTCACTCGACTGTCTCCTTCTCAACCATGGTTCTCAACTTAAATTCCTGTTTCCCAACTGCTCCTTACATGACGACTCTTTCTAAGGAAGGTGCTCCCCCCACCCCCCACTCCCGTTCTCCCTACTGCTGTTTATTCTTAATTTTAACAGCCCCTTTGTTTTCTTCCTACAAGATTTGTAATTATTTTATTTTCTTTGTTTTCATTGTCTGCATTTTTATCCTCTGTCCCCCTCCCTTTGTGAGGGAGGTGCTTTGTCTTGTTCGTTGGTATATCCCTATCGATTCAATGAGTTGAATGAATGAATAAAATCAATAAAATCAATGAGTTGAAAATAAATGAAAATGAGTGATACCACTAAAAGGTCATAATAAAAAATGCACAGAGAGCCAATAGACATAAAAGGACATTCAAACTCTGTCCCATAATTTGAAGAAAGAGGGATTGCATTTTCACTTATCAGATTGAAAACAATTAGAGGTTTGACCTTATCTCTTGGATTTGGCAAAAGTCCAAAAAATGGGTCATGAAAGGGTAAATTAGTGCAGTGTATTTAGAAATTATCTGGCAATCTTTGTTTCAGTTTCTCCAGCCTCAGTGTATTTATGTTAAAATGAGTTGTCATAGAATTTCGTAACTAGATTATCTCTAAAATGCTTTCCAACTCCCTAATTTCGTCATAGATTCAAACTTAACTGATTAATTCAGTCAGATCAATTGCGGTGGGAATAATGTCGTCAGAACAGCCAGTTGATTGACTGCCCTCGGTTTCGCTGGTATGTATACATGTACCCACAACGGCCTCTCTTTGGCATTGACTGCTGCTGGGTCTTAACACCAGTTAGCCAAATGGGAAGGAGATAACCACACTTCATTTTCAGACAAAATTTATATCTTACTTCTCCAGCTGTTGCCTTTGCAAGGCGTTGGTTCATTAGCTAAAGAATGAGGCACATGTTTAAATTTGATGAATTTTAAAGGAATTGACATAAGTGTTCTGTAGCTAAAATTTTTTAAAAAAACCAAAGAAATACTTTCTCTTTTCCAGTTTTGCCACAGATTCTGAAGTTAGTGGTTGCTGGGCGGGAATATAAGA
Organism: Avahi laniger; assembly: GCA_963575035.1. Taxonomy (NCBI): domain Eukaryota; kingdom Metazoa; phylum Chordata; class Mammalia; order Primates; family Indriidae; genus Avahi; species Avahi laniger. The sequence goes on from CAUYSK010018656.1 coordinate 6,826, forward strand.
GCAATAAATTGAGCTCTGGAAAGGAAGATGAAAGGAATTCATGGCCTTTCATTGATCTGTCAGACTCCTGTTTCCCCAGTTTGTAATGAAGCACATATTCTCCCAGTCTTTTCTTTCTGGTACATATATAAAAGGTTCAAGATTAACAATCTGGGCAAAAGCTTACTGTTTTAGAAATCTGTGTATTAGATACATTTTTTTGCAAGTTCAGCAGCCCAGGAAATTACTGTGGAGTCTCTAGTAAACCACTGAAGTGCAGTGCATCTATCTAGGAAAATCAGCGAATAATTTACATTATCTGTTAACATAAAATAATTGGTTGCAAATTACATAAAAGCATAAAAACTGAATTTCCATTTGGGAGGCCAAGGCAGGAGGATTGCGTTAGGGCAGGAGTTTGAGACCAGCCTGGGAAACATAACAAAATTCTGTCTCTAAAAAAATTTTTAAAATTTAAAAAATTTTAAAAATTAGCCAGGTGTGGTGGTGCATGCCGGTAGTCCTAACTACTCGGAAGACTGACGCAGGATGATCACTTGAGCCCAGGAGATTGAGGTTGCTGTGAGCTATGATGACGCCACTGCATTCCAGCCTGGGTGACAGAGTGAGACCCTGTGACTGAAAAAACAAAACAAAACAAAAAAACCCTCCGAATTTCCAGTATGTATATTTTTAAAATATTGGGCTGGAAAAAAGAAAGAACTTACAGCAATATCTGTCATAGAAGAAATACATTCATTGATCCAGGAATTCCGGAGACATACACAAGAATGCAAATATATATGTTCTAGAATGTTCATTGTTGCATTGTATGTAACAGTAAGAATAATAGATAACATTTTTGAGTACTCCCCATGTTCCAGGAATTGTTCTGAGCATTTCACATCTAGTATCTCATGTACTTTACAGAGAAACTCTATGAAATGGTTATTATCATTATACCCAATTTGTATGTGGAGAAAACAGCTAACAACTTGCCTGAAGACCCACAGCCAATAAGTGACAGGGCTAAGAACTTAACCCAGAGGTGCACACGTAATCGTTATGCCCTACCATCACTCAGAACAACTTAAATGTCCATCCGATTAGGGGACAAGTTTCATAAGTATGGTATTGGAAATTCTACACTGTTACAACCATCCCACCATAAACACCTGTGAAACTGGACAAAATATGAAGTGGCTATTTTTGGACATTGTACAACACGCACTACAGACTGTGAACCCCAAGGAAGAGGAATCATACAAAGTGAGCCAGCTCCCTGGCTTTCTGCCAGAAGGTTCTTTCTGCCAGGTAGTGAGGTGGGATCCAAGCAGAATACAGCAGAGATCATCACCTGAAGCTGGGATTGTGTCCTCGAGAGGAGGACCTGCCGAGTAGGGGCTCTAGAAATCTGCCTAGGGATCCCCTTAAGTCTTTAGCCAAATACTAAAGACTTAAGTACGTTCGGGGTGAGACTCCACAGGCCTGGCACAGAACAGCTACTGGGTTTCACGGCGCTGGGAGACGTAGGAGTTCCCATTAGCAGGAATCAAGAGAAGTCGGTAAATACTCTGAGCATTCAACTGAGGCCCCAGGAAAGCTGTGCATTAGGAGTAGAGCTACTCCAGCCCTCGACTGTGCTACTATAGACCTGTCCAATAAAGCTTAAAACCAGCCTCGAAAGAATCAAGCTTATCTGCTGGCCAAGAAAATCCTGAAACAAAAAGTTTAGTATTGATAGTGTCTGGCATACAATGTAAAACTGCTAGACATGAAAAAAATCAGAAAAATGTGACCCATAACCAGGTTAAAAAAAACAATAGAAATTGACCCATAGATGACAGATGTTAGAAAGAGCAGATAAGAAATTTTAAACAGCTATTATAAATATGGGTAAGGATTTATAGAGAAAAAAGGGCTGAAAAAAAGAACAGTGACCATTAGACAATATCAAATGTTCTAAGGTACATATAATTACAGTCTCAGAATGGGAGGAGAGAAAGACTGGAGGAGAAAAACATTTAAAGATTAATCTATGCTATTCACCACATTAACAGAATAAAGGAGAAAAACCATATGATCATTTCACAATAGATGTAGGAAAAGCATTTGTCAAAATTTAACACCCTTCACAATAAAAACTCCCAGAAAGCTAGGAATAGAAGAGAGAACTTCTTTAATCTGGTAAAGGCATCCATGAAAAACCTGCAGCTAATACCATACTTAATAGTGAGTGACTAACTTCTTTCCCCCAGTACAGAGAGGAAGGCAAAAATGTGTGTTTTTGCTACTTCTAGTCAACATTCTACTGGACGACCTAGCCAGTTCCATAAAGCAAGAAAAAGAAATGAAAGACATACAAATTGGAAAGGAAGAAGACATGTAGCTCATTATTCACAGACAACATGATGTGTATGTAGAAAACTATGGAATCTATAAAGCAAAAATGCAACTAGAACTGATTGAATTTAGCAAGGTCACAGAATACGAGGTCTATATATAAAAATTGTATCTCTTTTCACTAGCAATCAACAAATAGAAAAGGAAATTTAAAACCACATGTTACAGCAGCACCAAATATGTGAAATATGTACGGATCTATTTTAGCGAGAGATATACAAAGCCCTATACTGAAATCTATTTGACGGCTCCATGTCAATTCCTAATAAATGTTTCAAACTTAACCTTAAAAATGGAATTTAAAATTTTTCATCCCCACATCTACTGTCACCCCATTCCTCCATCTCGGGAAATGGTACCATTATCTACCCAGTTTCTTGAGCCAAAAGTTAGGAACCTTTCCTGATTTCTCTTGTTCCTTCATTACCACCATCACCTCTGCCTCTGCATGTCCAATTCATTAGTAAGTCATCTTGATTCTACCTCCAAAAGAGCTTCTGAATTTATCCACTTCTCTCCATCACTTTCTCACCTCATTGAAGCAACTTCTATCTTTTGCCTGGACTACTACAGTAAGTCACCCAACTGGGCTGCATGTTTCCATTCTTGCCCCTTTACAATCCCTTTTTTTTTTTTTTTTTACAAATAAACCAAAGTAATCTTTTTAAAAAGATACATATGTCAGATAATTTCTCTCTCCTGCTTAAAACCTTCCAGTGGTTTCTCAATGTGCTTAAAAATGCCTTGCCAAGACCTTCGAGATCTTGAGTAATCTGGCCACTGCTTCCCTCTCAAACCTCATTTCTACTGGTCCCTCTCAGTCACTACTTCCTCTGGCCACATCTTTCTGTGTTTCGAAAACGCCAAATTCCCCTTCCTCTTGTTCTGTCTTTGTGGAATGCTTTTGTTTTAGATATTTATAAGTCTGGCTCTTTATCATCATTTAGTTCTTAGCTTAAATAAATGTCCTTGTCTCAGAGAGGCCTTCCTTGCCTTCCTGCAATGTTACAGATTAGATTAGAGATTGGCAGGAAGAGACACCACACACAAACACGGAGACATGCACTTCTGTTGCACATTCCTAATTTATGTAACCAATGGCACAGGACTCGCGGGAACTGATGTGGCTGCAGGGCAAGGCTGCACACCTGTGTCAGCTTTTACCTTGCTTTCTAGTCCCTTTGCACGAGAAGGGTCAGCCTTGCCAGAATTGAGAAGGAAACCAGATTCTTGCCACATCACTGCTTTTTTAAACTCAGACTTACATCACCCAGTGGGAAGAACTACACTAACAGTCTCTGTGCTTCCATTTAAGGGCAGCTTTATAAATATTGGGATCTGCTAGTTCTTCACTGTACTCAGCGCTGGCAGGACTACATCTTCATCTGGGGGAGATGAGCTACATCTTTGCTCCCAGCTCTTTAGTATTCCCCATAACCTGTCTCCCTGTGGCACTCCATTTCTTCCTGCCCTCTGTCTGTTTCTCTTACCCTATTTTTGTTTCTTGACAGCACACATATCACTTTCTGAAATTGTTTATTATCTGTCTCCCCCACCAAAATATAAGGACTATAGGAGCAAGAACTTCTTCTTTTTAGTTTTTTTCTTTTCTTTCTTTCTTTTCCTTTCCTTTCCTCTCTCTCTCTCTCTCTCTTTAAAATAGAGACAGGGTCTTGCGGCACTGCAGCTTTGAACTCCTGGGCTCAAGAATCCTCCTGTCTCAGCCTCCCAAGTAACTGGGATTACAGGTGCATGCCATCACATTCAGCTAACTTTTTAATTTTTTGTAGAGACAGGGTCTTGCCATGCTGCCCAGGCTGGTCTCAAACTCCTGGCCTCAAGTGATCCTCCCACCTCAGGCTCCCAAAGTGCTGGGATTATAGGTATGAGCCACTGTGCCTGGCCAATAACTTTTTCTTTCTTTTACACAATTATGCTTCCAACACTTAGAACAGTGCTTGGCATATAGTATATATTCAATAAATATTTGTTGAATGAATGAGCGGATTGCCTCCTACTTCCAGACTTGTCACCTTCTAATTCCTTCTCCACCTGTAGCCAGTCAATCTCCTGGCTTCTCACGGATCTTAAGATAAAATCTAACCCCTAACACAGCTTACAGGGCCCTTGCAGTCTGTGCTTGCTTGCGCCGCCAGTGCAAGAAGCGTGTCTCTCACTCTTCTTGCCTGAAACTCTTCCTTCCACTTCCCCAACCTTTGGCTGTTTCTGTGTTCCAGACCTACTGAACTTCTTGCAGATTCTCAAAACTGCCACGGTTTCTCTGACTTCTGAGCGTGCAGTAATCTCTTCTCACTTCCAGGAACATCTTACCATCCCCACTCAGTCTCCTTCCCACACAGCCTTCTCGTCTCTCCTATTACTGTGCAACCTTCATTGTAACACTTAGCCCTCTTAGCACTTAACTCCCTGTCCTGTGTCATGTGTTGGCTGCTTCCTCTCCAAATTGGGAGCTCCATGAGACCAGGGACTATTCCACTTACACATATGTTTACATACACACACAGGAATCTTGAAGAACATACACAGCACTAGTAAAGGTAGTTGTTTCTGGGTGGACAGAAGAAGCATATTTTTAATGTTTTAGCTTTTCTGTATTTTCTGATTTTCAAAATGAACATCTCTTGTTTTTCTACTAATAAAATAATGACAACCTGACTTTAAGCCTTGCTATAAAGCTATAATAATCAAGATAATATGGTGTTGGCAAAAGACTAGGCAAATAAATCCATGGAACAGAATATAGAGCCCAGAAACAGACCCACATAAATATAGTCAACTGGTCTTTGACAAAGGAAATACAATAGAGAAAAGATAGTTTTTTTCAACAAATGGCTGGAACCACTGGACAACCACATGAAAAAAATGAATGTAGACACAGACCTTACTCCCTTCAGAAAAATCAACTCAAAATGGATCATAGACCTAAATGTAATAAAACACACCATAAAACTTCTAGACGATAACCTATGACCTTGGGTTTGGTAATGACTTTTCAGATACAACACCAAAGACATGATCCTTGAAAGAAATAGTTGATTAGCTGGACTTCATTAAAATTAAAAACTTCTGCTCTGTGAAAGACATTGTCAAGAGAATGAGGAGATAAGCCACAGAGTGGGAGAAAATATTTGCAAAAGACATATCTGATAAAGGACTTTGTCTAAACTATACTGAGAACTCTTTTTTTTTTGAGGCAGAGTCTTGCTCTGTTGCCCAGGCTAGAGAGTGCAGTGGTATCATCATAGCTCACTGCAAACCTCAAAGTCCTGGGCTCAAGCAATCCTCCTGCCTCAGCCTCCCAGAGTGCTAGGGTGACAGGCATAAGCCACCACACCCAGCCTACAGAGAACTCTTAAAACTGAACAATAGGCTCACGCCTGTAATCCTAGCACTCTGGGAGGCTGAGGCGGGCGGATCATTCTGAGCTCAGGAGTTCGAGACCAGCCTGAGCAAGAGCGAGACCCCATCTCTACCAAAAATAGAAAGAAATTAATTGGACAGCTAAAATTATATATAGAAAAAATTAGCCGGGCATGGTGGCTCATGCCTGTAGTCCCAGCTACTTGGGAGGCTGAGAC
>CAUYSK010018657.1:0-23638 GCA_963575035.1 Avahi laniger
GCTTCGCCTGCTAGCTCCTGCTCAGGTGTCACCTCTTTGGATGCCTCTTGACCCCAGGCAGGGCTGGGCACCTCCCCTGAGCTCCCACACTCTTCCCACCTCCCCAGGTTTCTGCTGTGTCACTTCTCAGCCCCGGGGAGACCCTGAGTTCCTGGACCGCCCCAGAGCCTGTGCTAGGGACACAGAGGCTTAGTGAATGTTTGCTGGGCCCCTGGCTCCCTGGTGTGCATTCCACGTGTCAGTCTGTCCGTCAGCTGGGTAGTAGTAATTGTTCTTCCAGTTTTCCGGAGGGGTGCAGTGACTTGCCCAAGGTCCCATAGCGGCCAGTGGCCGAGGGGATTTGCACTGCTGTCTCTCGGGCCTCGGGTCCAGTCTCCGGGAGAGGGAGTTGGCCCTGGCAGCTAGAGCCTGAGAAGCCCTTTCAGCCTGTCTGCCAGCAGCCTCAAGAACGGTTAAAACCACCCCACGCATATGAGAATGGTGTCTATTTTTAAAGTCCAAATACCAGGGGGGGCTGGGCCCCACACACCAGCTGTCCAGGCGCCCGTGTGGCCGAGTGGTTCAGCTGAGCCACCTCTAGGGTTTCTCTGGAACGAAACTGACACTGTCCTCTGGTTCCTGGACGGGAGCAGTGACTGCAGATGGGGGTCTCTGGCAGGGTGGAGGAAGCTTTTGATTGCTCTTCTTCCTGGGTCCTGGCTCTAAGAGCTGGAGGCTCCTCTGTTGCTGCTGAGACTCCCAACAGGCAAAATAAATAAACTCAGGGGTCCTGTAGAAATTCCCATATCATTTCTTGAAAACAAAACAGTATTAGTTGGGGAGCCAGGAGACCTGTCTGGTGGGCTGGTTCTTCTTCCAATCTGCTGTGTGACCTTGGGCAGTTCCTGTACCCTCTCTGAGCCTATCTAAGCATCTGCCTTACTCTAAGAGTTGGTTGTCCTATTAAAACCTCCCAAAGATGCTATGAATAGGGACAAAGAAAATTCTCATCTGATGCATGGAAAAACTGAGGCCCAGAGAGAAGAGGCAGTTGCTCCATGTCGCCCAGTTGATGTAATAAATGGCAAGACCAGTATACTTACTTAAAGCCGAGCTTTGATGCTCAAGTGCTAATCCACCGAATCATATGCTTCCCCCCATCCCACCCCACACACGCATTACAATACGGCCTTCTTCCCCTGAGAGCTGAGTGTGCGGGAACGCGGGGGTGTCCGAAATGCTGAGGCATACTTCAGAAGAACTGGTTTCTGAGTTCAAGTTTCTACCCAACTGTTTGGCTCTAAGCTCTGAAGGGCTCGTTCTCTCCCTCCCTCCCCTGCTGCCCTCACCCCGGCCCCCAGGCCCTCTGCAGACCTGCTCTTTGCTGAGCCTGGAGTCCCAGAGATAAACCCAGTGGGCCCTGCCCTCCGCGAGTTTGCGTCTAATGCAGGTGATGCTCCTCTGGTGACCAAACTTGCATTGCAGAGGACGAAGTGCTGTAACCGTGCAGAATGCTCGGAAAGGATTCTGCCTGGGAGGACCATTGTGCTTAGGGAGTGTGGGTGGGTTGTGGGGCAGGATGGTTGGAGTCATCTCTGAGCTGGGACATTTGAGCTAGGCTCTTGACGGATGGATAGGAGTTCAACAGGTAGAGAAGAAAGAGGGGGGCAGGAGGCCCACCTTGGGCAAAGGAGCACATCTCCTGGGTTGCCGGGCTGAGCTGGGCTCCCGTGGATTGCAGCAGAAACACAGCTTGGAGATCTTGCCTGCCGTCACAGAGTGACCTCAGGCCTTGGCCTGCCTCAAATCCAGACCTCTTCTTTGACCTTACCTTGGCCCAGAGGCGGGTACAGTCAGCCCTGCCATCCCCCTCCTCACTGTCACTGTCAGCCCAGCCTCCCTCATACTCTCAGCAGCTTGAGGCTAATCCAGCTGTTAAAGATAAATAGCTGTGACACCCACAAGTTCCCCAGGGAACATGCCAGCCATGGTGACATCAAGCAGCAGCCTGAGCCTGAGGGCTGGAATCCCATCTGTGACAGATTTTGCCACAGGTGGGGGGGGGCTCTTGGCTGAGTTACTCAACCATGCCCAAAGCAGGGCTGGAGGTTTTCTCTGCGGCTGCCACTCTCCGGCCCCAGACTCATTGTGTCTCTGCACGTGGCTCTGTCCTGTTTTCTCCACGAATCTCTACTCTCCAGAGCCAGGAGATGGGCGAAGTGGGCCTTGTGGGGACCTGATGAACTGCAGAGAGGGCAGCCAGGAGCTGACTGCAGCCAGTTATTGTCACCAGGGATTGTAGGCCCAGCGTATTCAGATATTCTGTTCTCAGGAGAATCCGGAAGTCGGTATTTTTATGTCAGCTCTCCCAATGTTCAAATGTTGATGAGTAATTTAGATTTTCGAAAACATTTGTAAGCTGGACACCGCTGAGGGCCACCAGTTTCAGACCTCAGCTCTGCCCTCTTAATTTTGGCAGGAACGGTGCCCAACAGTCCCCCTTTCCTCAGCTCTCCATGGCCTGCCAGCTCAGACTCTGCAATTTCCAATGCCTGGGACACGGTGTCAGGCTTCTGGCATCAGGTCACATGGATCCACCCACCTGGAGGTGGGTAGCCCTTGACTCTGGTGCGCACCCTGGGTCAGGGAGCCAGCCAGCCATTGGCACTGGTCTCCAAAATATGCCTGTGGCCCGTCAGCATGGCCCGGGGCAATGGTTTTCAAAGTGTGGTCCCTGACCCTGAGCACCCTCAACTTGTTAGAAATGCAAATTCTTGGGCCCAGCCCAGACTAGTGATGCGGAAACTCTAGGGATGGAATCCAGCAGAGTTTCACAAGCCCACAGGTGATTCTCATGCCAGCTACAGTTTCAGATTCACTGGTCTAAGGGCAGGGACTGAGCTGATTCTCTGAGATGGGGTGGGGACGTGTCTTGGCCTCCTCCACCTGTCTGGTAGAGAGGCTTCTTGCCGATCCCTGACTTGGTCACGAGGTGTCTGTTCAACCTCTGGCGTCCGTCTCCCAGCTGTTGCGAGGTAGGGATGACGGCATTATAATAACGACAGTGCCATTTACTGAGTGCTCACCGCATGCACAGACAGCCTCATGAGGCAGGTCCTATTCTCATCCCCATTTTTCAGACAGGTAAAGTAAGGATCAGAGAGGTGGCATGACTTGCCCAATCTCACATCTGCATAAAGGGCAGAGGCAGGAGCCACCGACTCTGGAACCCTAAGCATTCAGCCAGCATGCTGAGCCACTGCCAGTCTGCCACTGTATGGCAGTTGGTGTCACACACTTGCATCTCCTTGTGGGAGCCCAGTCATTAGCTCCTTAACGACAGGGATACGTTCTGAGAGATGTGTCATTAGGCAATTTCACTGTGGCACCAACATCGTAGAGTGCACTTACATAGACCTAGATGGCTTGCTACACACCTAGGCTACGAACCTGTACAGTGCGCTACCATGCCGAGTACTGCAGGCAGGTGTAACGGTGGTGAGTATTTGTTTATCTAGACACACTGAAACATAGAAAAGGTGCGGTAAATATATGGTATGCAAGATAAAAATGGCACCCCTGTACAGGGCAGTTCCGTTGTAACCACACGGGAGCCCTGCTGGATGTGCGGGCCTTCGGTGGTGCAAACAGTTATGCGGTGCATGACCGTCCTTGCCCTTGAATCCTCGTATCGAGGTCTATTTCTGGGGAACTCTGAGATATTGCCCAGATCCACCGGGGCCCAGAGCTGCTTGGCAGTCCTCCTCTGCCTTCCCTGGCCAGGTTCATGGCCACCAGCGACCTGATGTCCGAGCTACAGAAGGACTCCATCCAGCTGGACGAGGACAGCGAGCGCAAGGTGGTGAAGATGCTGCTTCGGCTCCTGGAGGACAAGAACGGGGAGGTGCAGAACCTGGCTGTCAAGTGGTGAGTGTCGAGCTTGGGGACGGGAAGGGGTCCTACCGGGGGGGTGGGAGCACCCCAGGGGTCCCTGCCCCTTTGGGGTACAGCCTCTGAGGGGAGAATTGCTGAGCAGCTCTTGCTGGACGGTGCCTTGTCTGGGTTTCGAGAAGTAGATGCTGGGGTAAGGATCAAGTCTGAGCGTGTTTGCAGGCGTCGCCGGGAAACATGGGAGGGGAGTAGGGAGGTGAGGCAGGGGAGGGAAGAAAGCCAGTGAAGGGTGTGTTACCGAGTGACCACTGGGGACCCCTGGGAAACAGTATAGGACATGCTTCTTGGAGTTTTCCCACCCAAAGACTGAGGGAGCTGGGGTATGAATGCACCTGCTCTCTGTCAGTCATCGCTCAAGGGCTGCTCCTGGGGCAGGATGGAGGGTTATTCACTTCCTGGCACTTCCAGCCAGAGATGGCTCTCGCACAGAGATGCAGGTGCTGGCAGCCTCGCCGGAGGGTCAGGCTGACATGCACCGGAGATGTAAGAGGCTAGGGGACATGGGATTGAGGGGGGTCCCAAAAGCCTCAGCCCTGGGCATTATGAGGTTGTGATCCTGAGATCTTGGCCTGTTACCTCCACAGTAGAAAAAGTAAGATGGGACATGTGCAGGGCACATGCATGCATGTGTGGTGGGGTGGGCAGGGGACTCAAGAATGGCAGGGGTCAAAGGTCAACAGGGTGAGAGAATTGGGGCACTGCCTCTCAAACCACCCCAGGAGCTGGGCCCAGGCATTCTGGGGCATGTTAAAGAATTGCAACTGGATCCCAAGAGCAGAGGGAGTTCAGTAAAGGGTTTTGTGCAGAACGTGACATGCTCAGGTTTGTGGTCTGGGAGTGTCTCTCTGGCCGTGGAGTGGACACAGGGTGGAGTTGTGGTTTCCCACCAGCAGAACCACTACCCCTTTTTATAACAAGTAGTTTGTCATACCTTTTCCTATCATGAAATGAAATTTATACATAATAAAACCTACCTCTACACATAATTACAAAACAGTATATGTAATGCCCTAACCTGTAACCTAAAGGAAAAATAGAGGGAACATAGTTTATAGTAAAGTAATGTGTGTTTCAGTACGTGAATGCCCAGGCACTGTGACAATAGAAATGATGATAAAATTATGAGAAGCCGGCGCCCGAGTGTGAACTCGTAAGCAGAAGTGGATACAGGTAGGGGGCGTTGGAGACTCATGTATCAGAAGCAGCATTGTTCTTAGTGGTGAGATTTTTTAAAGTGGTAACCGGTAAAGTTTTGAAGAAAACAAAGTACAATCTTCCTTTAATTTTCTTGATTATTGCATTCTTGGAAAATCTTGAGTACAGTATATTAAAGCAATGCAGGCCAGGCGTGGTGGTTCATTCCTGTGATCCCAGCACTTTGGGAGGCCAAGGCAAGACGATGACTTGAAGCCAGGAATCCAAGACCAGCGTAAACTAATATAGCAAGACCTCATTTCTACAAAAAATTAAAAAATTAGCCAGGCATGGTGGTGTGCACCCGTGGTCTCAGCTACTCGGGAGGCTGAGGCAGGAGGATCACTTGAGCCCAGGAATTGGAGGTTGCAGTGAGCTATGATGATGCCACTGCACTCTAGCTTGAGCAACAGAGCGAGACCCTGTCTCAGAGAAAAAAAAAAGCAAAAAGTACTTGGCGTTTATGTGTAAAATTTTAGACTCAGATAATTATAGAAAAGCTTTTTGCCCATATAAATGCCCAGTGGGATGTTAGAAACTCTTGCAGGACATGGACAATGCTTTGTTTTGCAATATTGCCTTTTGATTGTTCCTGTTCCCCACCATCAAAGCCAGAAGTGCCAACTCAATAGTTACATGACCAAGGCCCCCCACGAATTGCCATGGCACTATCACCCTAATTGGGAACCAGTGCTGTAGGAGGTCGGAGGGAGGGAGGGCTGCGTGATTCCTGAGATGGAGGAAGAAGTCCAGAGAGCCAGGATTTGAAAACAAGTTTGCATCGCAGTCACCTGGGGCCCTTGTGGAAACTGTATTCCCTGCCAGGGATTCAGATTGGGGGTGGGGGAGGGATTCAGAGGGGAAAGGGGCGGGAGCTGGGGCGGAAGGATGAGAATACAGCACCTTGAAATCTGCATTCTGATGCACACCAATGTCTGAGAATCACTCATTTAGGGCAGAAGTTCTCAGACTTGACTGCATGTTGGAATAACTGGGAGAATTTTAAAAAGTTGCACCATCCAGGCCACCCCTGAAACCAGTTAACTCAGACTCTGAGGACAGTGCCCAGGTGAACATTTTTCAAAAGCCCCAGGTGATGGCAGTGTGCAGCTGAGGCTGAGAACCAGGGAGTCTAGTGCAGCCGTTTTTAAACTTTCATGTGCATTCAAATCACCGGGGACCTTGCGGAACTGCAGATCCTGGTTCAGTAGTTCCAGGGAAGGACCTGAGCTCTGCACCCCAAACAAGTTCCCAGGTGACGCTGATGCTGATCCGCGACCAGACTTTGAGAAGCAAGGTTCTGAGGCAGAGGGTCTCCAAGTGTGGTCCCTGGACCACCAGCATGAGCATCAACTGGGAACTTGCTAGAAATGCACAACCGCAGGCCCCATTGGCCCCCGAGATCTGAAACTCTGGGACTGGGGCCCAGCAACCTGTGTTTTCGGAAGTCCTGGGGAGTCTGATATAGGCTCAAGTTTGAGAACCATTGTTTGGCCGTCTACTGAGATGCAAAACATAGGGAGGAATGTAGGTTTGACAGGTGCCAGGAATGATGTTGGCCTAGTCAGAGGGTACCTCTCTTTTTGGCAAAACAGAGGGTCCCCTGTTAATTGAGGCCATTTCCTCAGCACATGCGGCCCTGGGAATATGAGGGGACACACAGGGGCAGCCTGACTCAGGCTGAGCCTAGGACTTTCGTACTCACCTCCCTCCCTCCCTGCGCAGCCTGGGTCCTCTGGTGGGCAAAGTGAAGGAGTACCAGGTGGAGACCATCGTGGATGCCCTCTGTGCCAACATGCGGTCAGACAAGGAGCAGCTCCGAGACATTGCGGGCATTGGCCTCAAGACCGTCCTCTCGGAGCTCCCCCCTGCAGCCACAGGTACCCAGGCCCGTGGACTAGGCACTATTATCATTTGTCCTAGTTTATGGTTAAAAAAACTGCGGCTCAGAGAGGCGAAGGGACTTCCCTAAGGTCGCTCAGCTAGTAGGTGGCAGAGAATTCAGACCCAGATCAATTTAAGTTCATGGTTCTGTGTCATTTAGGAATGCTTTTAGCTCCAGCAATGAAATCTAGGCAGTGACGATTTAAAGGAATAGGGGTTTTCTTACATGATAATTCTGGAGGAAACAGCCGCTCCATTTCTGCCGCAATTCTTTTAGCGGCTCAGTATTGACAAGGTTGAGGTCTCTTGTCCATGACTCCTCCCCCTTACAAGAAAAGCACATGTTTTTCTAGAAGCCCCCAGAAGACCTCTACTTATAGAGCAAGGGAGGCAGGAAAGAAAGTGTTTAACTTTTCTCACCTCCCTAGTGGAAGTGGGCAAGGAAGAAGTGGCCAGCCCCACAGTTCGCCCATTGGGTCCTCAGCCGTCCTAGCTGTCTCCTGTAGTTCGGTTGGACTCAAGGTCAAACCTTGGCCTACTGGAGCCTTGGCTTCCCTGGGTCAGCGGGATTCCCAGGGTGTGGGCTCAGGAACACAGCCAGAGCAGAGGCAGGCCAGAGGTGGAGGCTGCCTTTCCCCCAGGCCAGGGCCTCACCGTGCCTGCCTTGTGCTCTGCGCAGGCTCCGGGCTTGCCACCAACGTGTGCCGGAAGATCACAGGCCAGCTCACCAGTGCCATCGCCCAGCAGGAAGATGTGGCTGTGCAGCTGGAAGCCCTGGACATCCTTTCTGACATGCTGAGCAGGTGCAGGAGGCCACCCTGGGCAATGAGGAGGAGGGGCTGCAGGGGACCGGGAGGGACTCCAATCCCCAGAGCCAGCACCTGCTGGACACAAGGCCTGTGCTCAAGGCCCCTTAATCATCCCAGCAGCCCTGCAAAGGAAAACTTGATTCTCACCATTTTACAGGCTCTGAGACGTGACATGGGCTGCCTGAGGTCACACTCTCTGTAAAACTTGCCACAACTTGAGCACCTACTCTGCAGCCAGAAAAGTGTCAGGCGTTGGACTAGTGTTGGGAGTACGGAGTTGGAGCAGTCTCGGTTGCTCCCAGGGAACCGGGTTTACAGACACATAAAACCGCTCGCTGCGCCCGGTGGCTCCCACGTGTAATTTCAGCACTTTGGAAGTCCGAGGCAGGAGGGTCACTTGAGGCCAGGAGTTCAAGACGAGCCTGGGCAATATAGTGAGACCTCATCTCTACAAAAAAAAAAAAACTGGCTGGGAGTGGTGGTCACCATTCGCAGCTGCACTCCCACTTGGGCAACAGGGCAAGATCTGTCTCTAAAATAAAATAAAACTGTGAATGTAGTCAGTGCAACAATAAGGATAAGGGGCACGGCTGATAGGAGCTCACAGGAGCCCCGCCGCCCAGCTGGGGGCGGAGAACCTTGCTAGAGAGGGTCCTGCTAGAGCTGAGCCTTCACTGGGTGAGTGGGGAGCGGGACTTAGCCAGGTTTGGGTAGCGCAAAGGGAACCCTGGAGGGGAGACTGCCCGGCCCAGAGGGGAGGTGCAGGAAAGGACGTGGGGCACCGCGGCTTGCGCTGGAGAGGCGAGGCTGGAGGGCCAGGCAGGAGCCATGTGTGTTTCACAGTGTCTTTCTGCGCTGTGGGGAGCAGTTGGGAGGGACTGAACAGGAGGGGACCGGTTAAGAGGCTTCTGTAGGCAGGGGAACTCGGGTTGTATTCCGGAGGTAGGTGCCGCAGGACTTGGAGTGGGCGAGAGGGGCAGAGACTTGAGGATGATCCCCAGTGTCTGTCCCTCGTAGCTGGGGGACAGACAGGGCTGTGGTGGGTGGGGTGCACGCTAGCGCAGGAGCAGGTGTGTGGGCGGACACAGACGTGGGAGAGTAAGGGCAGGGAGTTCGTGTGGAGCGAGAGGAGAAAAGGCCTTGGGACGTTTACGGGACAGAAGAGGTACAGGCCTGTTTGAAGGTGGGAATAGAAGCTGCTGAGGCGGGCAGAGGGCTGCGTCCTTTGTGTGCAGAAGCCATTCCCTGATGTTGCCTCTTGTCTTGAGCCCAGAGCTCAGCTTATCTGAAGGGCACTAGGGAGCCATGGAAGGAGTTAAGCAGAGGAGTGACCGTGTCAGAAGTAGATTTTAGACCACTCTGGTCTCAGTGAGGAGGATGAACTTGGCGTTGGGGGGGTGGTATTGGGGCTAGCCGTGGACTCCCAGGAAATCGGGACAGCCCCACTGGAGTCCCCACAGCCACCTCCTATCACCACTGGGCCTTTTCCCCAGGCTGGGAGCCCGGACAGCTGGGTTCAAATCCTGGCCTTGCATTTCTTGGCTCCGTAGCCTTGAGAAGTCACTTCCTCTGTCTTTCCGCTTTCTCTCGTGTAACAGTAAAAAATAATTTAAGTAATTCCTCCTGACGGTTGCAGGGCATCTGTTTTCCAGGGGTCATTGGGTTGTCACAGTTCTGGAGAGAAGGCCAAGAGAGGATGGGGAGGGGGGTGCCTGGCTGGGGCTGCCCGCGGGTGGGCCTGGCCTGACGCCGCTCCGGCTCCCCCAGGCTGGGCGCCCCACTGGGCGCCTTCCACGCCAGCCTCCTGCACTGCCTGCTGCCCCAGCTCAGCAGCCCGCGCCTGGCCGTGCGCAAGCGGGCGGTCGGGGCGCTAGGCCACCTGGCGGCCGCCTGCAGCACCAACCTCCTCGTGGAGCTCGCTGACCACCTGCTGGACCGGCTGCCCGGCCCGCGCGCACCCGCCAGCCCTGCCGCCATCCGCACCCTGATCCAGTGCTTGGGCAGCGTCGGCCGCCAGGCCGGCCACCGGCTCGGTAAGGGGGCGGGGCCCTGGACGAGGGGCGGGGCCCGGGGGTCAGCCACCTCCTAGGCAAGGGGGGCCAGAGGCGGGGCGAACCCTGCGCTCAGTGGCCTGAGCCCCTGCAGCAGTGCAGGCCCTCTGTGGAAGGGGCTTTGGATCAGACCCTCCTGAGACTTGGAGGCTCGCGGGTTATTATAATTATAAATCATGCCACTAAACTGTGAAATAAACTATGTTGTTGACAATTACAGTTCAATAACAATCGCTGAGCCAGGTTTGGATTTTTAAAAAACTATTGGGGGCTAATGCACATACAATAAACCACACTATTTAAAGCATACAGTTAAGTGTGTTTCAACCTTCACCTTTGTGAAACTACCACAACCAAGATACAGAACATTTCCATCACCCCCAGAAGTTTCCTTGTGCCTCTCGCAATCCATCCCTCCTTCTGCCTCACCCCAGGTAACTGCTGATCTGCCTTCTGTCCCTATAGATTAGTTTTTTGGAAATGCAAAGCTGCAATGAGGTTTGAATTTGTCCTCAGACACCTGGAACAAGGTCAGAACAAGACAATGTGGATGGTGTTGGCCCACAGTCAGCCACTTCCAGTCCCTGGCTTTCTCACTGCAAGGGGACACTCCAGCCAGCATGTCTGTTCCCTGTCCCATCCGCCCCAAACAGCAACCAATACTTGCCTAACCTTGGGAGCATGGGCCTGGGAAAGAGGCCTGCATAGGCTTGGACAAGCACTCAGGATCAGTTGGGCAGGAACTCTGGGGCCCCAAGTACCTAGGCAGAGCAGAATCTAGAAGGGGCGTGTTAGGGGTGTCCAGGTCAGCACGCCCCTTGCACTGTGGGGAAGGGGATGGCTGGAGCAAAGCAAGGGTGGGATCCTTTAAAGCTTTGGGACCAGGCAGGGACCCCTCCTGCCTGGTCTATTAGAGCAGTACCTGCCTCCCCCATCTCCCATCCAGAGGCTTACAACCTAGTGTAAGAAATAAGGCAAGGACATGAATAATGGTTTTAACAACAGATGCTACTTATTGAGTGTCTACTCTGTGCCAGGACCAGGGCTAAATTTAAATTCTTTATCTGTATCATATTTAATATTACTGTGCCCAGGAGGCATTGTTGTCCTTAATGTGGAGATCAGTAGGCTGAGGTCAGAGAAGTGATGTGACTTGCCCAGGGTACCATAGTATATAGGTGGCAGAGTCAGGGATAGAACCCACATCTGTTAGACTGTGAGGACCCTGAGTTGAATTTGCAGTGGTCAGGGTGGCAGATGCAGGGACAGAATGATTGCTGTGGGCTAGGGGAACCCCAGGAGAGATCTGGCCTGGCTTCAGTGACCCACCTGGCCCTGCAGGGGCCCACCTGGACCGCCTGGTTCCCCTGGTAGAGGATTTCTGCAACCTGGATGATGATGAGCTCCGCGAGTCCTGCCTCCAGGCCTTCGAGGCCTTCTTGAGGAAGTAGGTGCAGCGGGGTTGCCTGGGGATTTCTTGGGAAATTGGTGGTGATGGGATCCTCAAAACAGTAAAGTCTCAGGACTCACCTTTGGGCCCTGGCCCCTGGCTCCCACTCTGTCCTGCCTGGATCCAGCAGAGCCTCCCCCATCCTGCCCCACAGGTGTCCCAAGGAGATGGGCCCTCACGTGCCCAACGTGACCAGCCTCTGCCTCCAATACCTGAAGCACGACCCCAACTATAACTATGACAGTGACGAGGATGAAGAGCAGATGGAGACAGAAGATAGCGAATTCAGTGAGCAAGGTGCGTGGACAACATGTCGTTGGGGTTGGAGGGCGGAGGTGGGCACAGCCTTCCGCGGATCCCCCAGCCAAAGGCAGGGCAGAGGCCACACTTGGTGTCCTTGTCCTGCTGCCAGGCTCCATCCCCACCCACTCGGACTGCACTGATCACAGTAATGACAGTAGTAATCAATGTCATTTGTTGAACATCTACTGGTGTTTATGTTCCTTACAGTAGCTCTTGAAAACAGGTATTATTATCCACATATTTCAGACAAGGAAGCTGAGGCTGAGAAGAGATTTGCCTGAGATAACGCACCTAGGAAGTGGCATAGCTGGGACTTGGGGCCAGGTCTGTCAGACTCCCCCACCTCTCTGCTGCCGTCTCTGTACCCTTTTATTAAATATTAATGGCTCTTAAGAGATGATGCTTTTAACGAAGCAAAAGGAAGCTCTCGTGGCGGGCTGGTAGGCACTGACAGGGAGAAAGATATTTGGATGGGGGCTGGCCTCAGTGGTTTCCTTCCTCCTGTGCCTGTGGTCCTGTACGTCACTCTGATGAATTTCCAGGGCAGAGATGCCCCGAGACCTGAAGGCAGGGGCGTCGATGAAGATGACACACTTAGGGCCCGATGGGGTACTTGGAACAAGATGCCATGATAGGAGACAAGCTTGGACAGGCATGTTGGGGCCTCTAATGCCAAACCAAGGAGTCTGGACATTTTCTTGTCGGTAATAGGGAGCTATAGATATTTCTTTGTGGGTGGCTTAGGACGATAACAAACATCAGTGCATCAGAGGGGGTGTCTGCCAAGCTGACCATTGGATGTGGCCCACTGTGGCCTGTCCAGATGCAAGTGCTCTGAGAGTCTGAATTGTCAACAGAGTGGCATGGCCAGGCACATGTTGGCCTCTGAGCCTGTCCTTCAGGGGCTCCTGGTTAGGATCATCCCTCGGAGCCTCGTGTGTCTCCCCCAGGCGATATGGGTGGGCGTCATGGGCCTGAATCTCAGCTCTGCTGTTTCCTAATTGTGTGCCTTTGGGAGAGTCTCACCCTCTCTGAGCCTTAGTCTAGTCATCTGTAAAATGGGGCTTAACTTAAGACTTGGTGAGCTCCTGCTTCTCCGGGGAGCTTGTGGAACAGAAAGCTGCACGAAGCCGGCATTTCCTTAGTGTTAATCCTGCTCGGAAGCCTTGGGAATGGGAGCGTTTGAGAGCCGGGGCTGGGGCAGGGAAGAGGCCAAAGGGAGGCCCTGTCACCTCTGCCCTCGGGA
Organism: Avahi laniger; assembly: GCA_963575035.1. Lineage (NCBI taxonomy): Eukaryota > Metazoa > Chordata > Mammalia > Primates > Indriidae > Avahi > Avahi laniger. The sequence goes on from CAUYSK010018657.1 coordinate 12,868, forward strand.
ATCCTGGTAAATGAAACATCACAAGCCAGTCCTGAAACCAAAGAATGGATTTTATGCCCAAAATGGATTCTCTGAGTCCTCACTGAAGAACTGGAAGTCAGTTTTTTCCCTGGTGTAGTCAAAACAAGGATCCGGAGGCAGAGGGGGCACCCCGGTTCAACTGCGTATTTGCCTCATTGGGGCAAGCCACCTCCTCTCTCTAGCGCCAGTTCGCTTGTCTCTGCACTGGGGAAATAATCCCCGTCTCACAGGGCTAAAAAGACATTGCGGATTTGACGCTTCTAGCGCCAAACCTAGCACACAGCAGGTGTTCTTGGAAAGGCAGGGCCGTTCCCCGTAGGGTATAAATGCTGCTCGTCTGGAGCCGAAGCACAGTGGGCGCTCCTTCCCCTCCCCTGCGCCACACACCTGTCCTGGCAGACGGGCTCCACGGGCGTCTTGTTCCCTCTCCAGAGAGTGAGGATGAGTACAGTGACGACGACGACATGAGCTGGAAGGTGCGCCGGGCAGCGGCCAAGTGCCTGGCGGCCCTGATTGATTCCCGGCCCGACCTGCTGCCCGAGTTCCACTGCACCCTGGCACCCGCGCTCGTCAGCCGCTTCAAGGAACGTGAGGAGAACGTCAAGGCCGATGTGTTTGGGGCTTACATCGTGCTGCTGCGGCAAACGCGGCCCCCGAAGGGGTGGCTGGAGGCCGTGGAAGAGCCCACCCAGACTGGCAGCAACCTCCACATGCTGCGCGGACAGGTGAGCATGCCTTCGCCCCTCACCTGCTCAGTTAGTGTCGCCGGAAGCTCATCTGGGGAGAGGACCTGGCCGAGGAAGGGAAGGGGCCCATGGGGTGGGATCAGCCGGGTCTCTGTGACAGCCAGACTGCTTGGGTGACCTCGAGCTAGCTACCTCATCTCTCTGTACCTGTAAAAGGGACACAGGAGGAGAACCTACCTGAGGGTCTGCGTGTGGTCATCTGGCATAGAGCGAGGGATGAGTGCTTGGGAGATGTCCTCCCCACACCGGGCGTCCTCCCCGGGAGTGTGCCTGGGCAAGGTCCCTGGCGGTGGGTGGGGAGGTTCCCAGGTGGTCCCTGACTGCCCCCACCTGCACACAGGTGCCGCTTGTGATCAAGGCCCTGCAGCGGCAGCTTAAAGATCGGAGCATCAGGGCCCGCCAGGGCTGCTTCAGCCTTCTCACCGAGCTGGCGGGCATCCTTCCTGGCAGCCTGGCAGAGCACATGCCCATGCTGGTATCAGGTAGGCTGGACTCCAGCCCGGCATCTGCTGATCGGGGCCTCTTCCAGAACCCAGACCCCAGCCCTGAGTTGAGCCCCTAATCCCCAAGAGAGCCTGGGCCCCAGTCCCAGGCCAAACCCCAGGCCAGCAGCCTACTGGAACTCCCCACTGCCTGCAGTGAGAACGCGCTGGGTTCCAGGCCCTGCTTCCTGGTTTCACATGGGTTTCCCCAGCCTTGTTTCCCTTAGCCCTGGCCACTGGTAATGTACAGAGTTCATAGAAACTTCTGCACAAGAGCTTAGGTGCTTCAGCCCAGCACCTGTGGGTGCTCCAGTTGCTTCTGGGGAGGGCTGTGTTGGGTCAGGGTCCATGTCCACGTAACCTTTGCACCCACCCTGCAGGCATCGTGTCCTCGCTGGCCGACCGCTCCAGCTCCTCCACCATCCGGATGGATGCCCTGGCCTTCCTGCAGGGGCTACTGGGCACGGAGCCGGCCGAGGCCTTCCACCCACACCTGCCTGCCCTCCTGCCACCTGTGATGGCCTGTGTGGCCGACCCTTTCTACAAGATTGCAGCTGAGGCCCTGCTGGTGCTACAGGAGCTGGTGAGGGCCCTGTGGCCGCTGGACAGGCCTCGGGTGCTGGACCCCGAGCCATATGTTGGAGAGATGTCGACGGCCACCCTGGCGAGACTCCGCGCCACTGACCTAGACCAGGAGGTAAAGGAGCGGGCCATCTCCTGCATGGGCCACCTCGTAGGTCACCTGGGTGACCGACTGGGGGATGACCTGGAGCCCACATTACTGCTCCTTCTGGATCGCCTGCGGAATGAGATCACCCGGCTGCCTGCCGTCAAGGCGCTGACTCTGGTGGCCGTGTCCCCACTACGGCTTGATCTGCAGCTCATCCTGGCTGAGGCACTGCCCATCCTGGCCTCATTCCTGCGCAAGAACCAGCGGGCACTGCGGCTGGCCACGCTGGCTGCCCTGGACGCCCTGGCCCAGAGCCAGGGACTCAGCCTCCCACCGTCCGCCGTGCGGGCCGTGCTGGCTGAGCTGCCCGCCCTGGTCAATGAGAACGACATGCACGTGGCCCAGCTGGCTGTGGACTTCCTCGCCACGGTCACCCAGGCCCAGCCGGCCTCTTTGGCGGAGGTCAGCGGCCCTGTGCTCTCGGAGCTGCTGCGGCTGCTGCATTCGCCCCTGCTGCCGGCTGGGGTGCTGGCGGCCACTGAAGGCTTCCTGCAGGCTCTGGTGGGGACCCGCCCCCCGTGTGTGGACTATGCTGAACTCATCAGCCTGCTCACTGCTCCCGTTTACGACCAGGCTGTGGACGGCGGGCCAGGCCTGCACAAGCAGGTGTTCCACTCGCTGGCCCGGTGTGTGGCAGCCCTCTCAGCCGCCTGTCCCCAGGAGGCGGCAGGCACAGCCAACCGCCTGGTCTGTGATGCCAGGTCACCCCACTCCAGCACGGGGGTCAAGGTCCTGGCATTCCTGTCACTGGCCGAGGTGGGTCAAGTGGCTGGACCAGGCCCCCAGCGGGAGCTGAAGGCAGTGCTTCTGGAAGCCTTGGGGTCGCCCAGTGAGGATGTGAGGGCTGCAGCCTCATATGCGCTGGGCCGCGTGGGCGCTGGCAACCTGCCCGACTTCCTGCCCTTCCTGCTGGGGCAGATCGAGGCTGAGCCCCGGCGGCAGTACCTGCTGCTGCACTCGCTCAGGGAGGCCCTGGGGGCTGCCCAGCCCGACAGCCTGAAGCCCTATGCTGAGGACATCTGGGCCCTGCTGTTCCAGCACTGCGAGGGCGCCGAGGAGGGCACCCGGGGGGTGGTGGCTGAGTGCATCGGCAAGCTGGTCCTTGTGAACCCTCCGTTCCTTCTGCCCCGCTTCCGGAAGCAGCTTGCCGCAGGTAGGGACACAGGCATTGGTAAAGACAGCCCAGCTCGGAGGTGGGCAGTTTGCCCCTGAGCCTCCAAGCAGCTGCCAGAGTAAGCTATTGCAGTCACTGGGCACCCGGCACAGTATCCATGGGATAGAGGCAGAAGAGCCGCAGAGGAACACACGGTGTTCCTGAGACTTGAAAGCCTCCTTCTGTGGGACCCTCTGGGATAGAAGGGATGGGGTTCTTGATACGTCCCTACAACAAATGCACTTAAAAGTTTATGGTGCTATTTTCATAATCGTTGGTGTGGACAGGCCTCATGCTTCAGGCAAAAGGTAATGAAAGCATCTCTCTGAGGGGCCGGAGACTGTAGCCTGCAGAGGGGCAGCCCTCTTGGGCTAGCTTGAGCCAAGAGCAGATGTCAATGTAGACTGGGATTGAACGACATGTCGCTGGGGTTTGGAGAGGGCCAGGCAAGAAGCAGGGACAGGTGTTTGGGGTTGTCTTATGAGGGCGCATCAGGGTATGCCAGAGTTCTAGGAGGCAGAAAGCAGGCAGACGGGGTCGTTGGGCATTTGGGCAAGTGAACATCCCCAGGACGAAAGGCCTCCGGGCTTCGAGCTGGCTGGCAGGCCCCTCGCAGGGTCGGTAGACGTATTGGTTGGCAGAGTGCAGGCGAAGTGCTCGGTGCACTGTGGTACTGCAGGAATGAAAGCTGAGTACATCGCGGCCTCTAGTGCTGCTAGGTGTGTTGTGATCACAGTCAGGGCCCTCTTGGTGGCTGGTTGTCTGGCCCTCGGCACTGAGTGTGCAGGAAGAACACCGTGGAGGACATCATCTGTTACGTGGCACAAACCTCCAAGCGTCCCAAGATGAGGGGGAGCCCTGCTTTGTCTAAGCATCAATTTGTTTCTGTCCCATGCCCAGTCGAACCAGCTACCTGGTCACATTGCCTTTTTTCCACCAGCTGCTAGGAAGCTTAGAGCCAAATTAGTGGCCTGCTTCTAGCAAGTTCCTGGGACTTCCTGGTTGGCGCTCTCTGTGCAGCCCCCGTCCAGGTCTGCATCTCACCTCCCTGCCCTCAGTTGTCCTTGGCCTCTTTCCTTCTTTCAATTCACTTAATCCTGTCCTGCTGTGCCCGTCTTCATCAGCCCCCCAGGTCTTCCTGGGAGCCAGTCAGGGTGGAAAGAGAAAGGAAAAAACTAGAAGTGTGAATTCAGTCACTCTTCTGCGTTCACACCGAGCCCCAAATTATGCACTTCTCCCCTCGAGGCTGGAACCCATTCGCTGCAGCGTGCGGGGGCGGGCGGCGGAGGGAGCAAGCAGTTCAGGGGAGATTCAGAGGCATGTGGGGCGTCTGCCGAGTTACCTCCTTCACCGTTAAGAGGAACGTATTTCCTTCCCTTCCCTCAGCTCAGAAAGCAAGCAGCAAAGCACATTGGGCGAGTTCCCCATCACCAAGCTTGGGGCTGATCTGCCTGGCGGCAGCCTGCCTAGGGCCCAGCTGGCCCCTGCCTGGAGAGCGCAGGCCCAGCAGGAAGGCCCAAGCCTGGGAAGTCTGGCACTGCTGCTGTGTGGCCTTAGACGCGAACTTAACTTCTCTGAGTCTCCCTTTCCTCATGTAAAATAGAGATTGATAATCATTTTTATTATTTAAACTAATGTTATTTTATCATTATTTGTTAATTAATAGGATCATCCTGAGGATTAATTGGGATAATGTGTCTGAAAAATTTAATGTAGTCCCGAGGCCTAAAGGCAGTCTTTTTTTGAGTGGCCACTGTCTTGGGCTGTTGTTTCTCCGCTTGCATCGTGCAGCGTGGTTACCCGAGAACTGGCCGTCTCTCTCAGCTGCAGCAGGAAGAGTCTAGGGGAGATTCAAGGCTGCCGAGGACACTGGTAGCATCAGCTGCCCCAGAGAGGGGAAGGGGTGTAGTTCCGTCTTCCACAGAGGCAGGGGAGAGCCTTGACGCCTTCCCACCTGTGAGCATCGGGATGGCCCCTGCCCCTTGCTAAGTCTCCTCTTACCCTGCAGGTCGGCCACACACCCGGAGCACCGTCATCACAGCGGTCAAGTTCCTCATCTCAGACCAGCCCCATCCCATCGACCCCCTCCTGAAGAGCTTCATCGGTGAGCGCCTCCTTGCTGCCCCCAGCGCTGTTCCATCCCCCACCCAGGCCTGGAGCTTCGGCTGATGTTTCTTTTGCAATAGCCAAGGGGAGTTGGAGACCCGGGAGGATACCTGGCCCCCGCAATGGGTCCCTGCCTCCCCGCTGCCACGGAATCATTAGGCGAGCCGGCGGGCCCTTCTCACCTCTGAGCCTCGCTTTCCTGGTCTGTCAAAGGGTGTGCGCTGCTCTTACGCATCCCCCAGGGTTGTCTTGGAGCCCCGTGGGCTGCTGAGGGAGAAGGCGCTCCACACCCTCTCACATGCCTTAGCTTTTGCAGGCACCAAAGTGAGGTAAGGAAGAGTGGCTCCCCAGATGGTCCCCTGTCTGGGGTGCCTTCTGGCCTGAGGAGCCCAAGCAGCCTTCGCTGGGAGGAGGCTGAGCCTATCCCCTGGGGCTCTGCAGGACCAGGTTTTTCCCAGACAAGGCAGACCCCTTGCCCCTTCAGAGCTTGGAGCCTCAGCCTTTAACTGGGCCACAGCAGAGGCTCAGCCCCTCATCCAGGCCTGAGTTCAGGGCCGCCCTATCGCAGTCTGCACCACAGGGCTCATTCTAGCCTTCCCCTCCCATATCCCTCACTCCCTTCTGCGGAGAAACCCAGCTCTCCTTATCTACAAAATACTCATTTTCTTAATCCTGAAATTCACAGAAAGTAGTCCAGAATTACAGACTCTTATCTCTGTGCAAGTTAGTATGCATGCAGAGTTATTTTATCTTTAGCCAGAGGGCATCTAGTCAAAATACCCCATGTGGAAGTGGCTTGTGTTTAGTTGTTACCTTTGTAACCTGGGTGATTACGTTGATCATCTTAAATACAGTGAAGTTTTTTTAGGGATCCCCCATCCTTGATTTTACTTATTTATCAAGTATAGGAAACATTAACACACTTCCGCAAAGCCTGAATTATATGTCATAGTTCGTTTTCTGCTGCTATAACAGAATATGCCACAAACTGGGTAGTTTATAAAGAAAGGAAATTTATTTCTCATAGTTCTGGAGGCTAGGAAGTCCAACAGTATGGCGCCAGCACCTGGCACAGGTCATCCGTGGCAGAAGGGCAGAAGGCAGACGTGAGCACAGGCAACAGACAAGATGGGGGCCGAACTTATGCTTTTAACAGGATCCCACTCCCAGGATAACCCACTGCTGTGATAGGGGCATTAATCCACCCCCACGACCTGATCACCTCTGAAAGGCCCAAGCTCTTAATACCATCACAGGGGCAATTAAATTTAGACATGGGTTTTAGCAGGGACATTCACATCATAGCAATATACACAAAGGTATACTTTGTGAAGTGCTGTGTGACTCTGTTTAAGTTTCTTTACTCTCTGATCTTCAGGAGCCTCATCTGTAATATCAAGTTAACATTTGTAGAGTCCTTGCTCTGTGGCAGGCATTCTGCTGTGTGCTTTTAAAGCATTACCACATTGTTAAAGCTAACAGCAGTCCTACAGTGTAGGTACCGGTATGAACCTCATTTTACAGATGAGGACATTAAGGCTGTCCAGGGTCCCATAAATAAGAGGTAGAGCCTGGATTGGAAGCCAGGCCAGCCTTGAGCCCACATCCTCATCTGGACTTTGAAGGGCTGCTATGCCTGGCACAAAGTAGACTCTCAGAACACGCTCACCCTCGTTCAGCCAGGTCTGCACAGCTCGCGGTCACCAGATAGTTGAGGGGGAGGGGAGGTGGTTCTGTGTTTTGTCTGTGGGCCCCTCACGCCCGTCACGTCCTCCTGCCAGGAGAATTCATGGAGAGCCTGCAGGACCCAGACCTGCACGTGCGCCGTGCCACTCTGGCTTTCTTCAACTCGGCCGTGCACAACAAGCCCTCGCTGGTCCGGGACCTGCTGAACGACATCCTGCCCCTCCTCTACCAGGAGACAAAGATCCGCCGGGACCTCATCCGAGAGGTGAGGAGCAGGGCCGGGAGCTCAGGGTATAGTCCAGCTTCTTGCTGGTTGCCCGCTTTGGGAACTCGGGGACACCACCTCTTGTCCTCAGTGGTAGGGCTGTGACGAGGACCAGGGTAAAGCTCATCAAAGCAGGTGCTGGGGCCACATGGCCTGGGTCAGGTCCTGCCCTCCACATCCCAGCTGCGTGACCCATGCCAGGGCAGCCTAATCCTCTCTGAGCAACGTGAGGATAATATGAGGGTGCTGCAGAGATCCAACGAGGTACGTCCCGTCAGTGCCCAGGGTGCTCGCGGCGCACGGCCGGCTCTCGGGAGATGCCGGCGTGCAGCGGGTGTTCGCCGAGGGCCTGCGCTGGGCCTGCGCGCCCACACTCAGAGTTGGACCAGACGCAGTTTCTGCTTCCGAAGAGCTCATCGTGGCCTCCCAAAGGAGACAGATGCCCACTATGCTGATTGCAGACAGTGCCCAGCTTACGGTGGCTTGACTTACTGTTTTCCAGCTTCACGATGGTGCGAAAGTGATGGGCGTTCAGTGTGCTCCTCGGCTTACGATGGGGTTTTGTCCAGGTAAACCCGTCACAAATTGAAAATGTTGTAAGTTGAATACACACTTTCAACTTACGGTGTTTTCACCTTATGATGGGTTTGTTGGGATGTAACACCGTTGTAAGTCGGGGAGCATCTGGATTTAACATATTTAGAGCCCACTTGCTGAAGCAAGGATTTATTTAAGGGAAGAGACTAAAGGTGAGTTAACAGCTAAATTACCACACGTAATAAAAAGGCCCGAACCATCTGGCAACACCGAGGAGAAGCAACTCTATTTAGACGGCTTGGAAAAGTTTCCCGAAAGGGGGGCATTCGAGCTGGGCTTTGAGTAGCGAAAAAGAGTTTACCATTCAGAACAAAGCCTCGTGGTTAAAAGCTTCAGACAGACCTGGGTCTTTAATCCTGGTTCAGCCACTTGGTAGCAGTGTGTCCTTGGGCAAGTTAATTAACCTGTCTGAGCCTTAGTTGATAATAACATCTGCCTCTGACGGCGGTTGTGGTGCTTGAGTAAGACGTCAAGCGCAGTGCCCAGCACTCAGATGGTAATCGTTACTACTGCTGTGTCACCTGGCGGAAAGGGCCGCGCAGGCTGAGCAAAGGCGTGGAGACTTGAGAGTGTAAGGTACAATTTGGGGTTCAACACAGTATTGCACAGAGGTGTGGGGTTCGTAGCAGGAACGAGGAGAGGTCTTCTTACGCCTGGCGGCCACCTCCCCACACTTTCATCATTTTTCCCTCCCGTAGGTGGAGATGGGGCCCTTTAAGCACACGGTGGACGACGGGCTGGACGTGCGGAAAGCGGCTTTCGAGTGTATGTACTCGCTGCTCGAGAGCTGCCTGGGCCAGCTGGACATCTGTGAGTTCCTGAACCACGTGGAGGATGGGCTGAAGGACCACTATGACATCCGGGTAGGACCGAGTCCCCTGCCAGACCCATGCCCACCCGTACCAAGGGACAGCCAGGCACCACTGGGCCCATGCTTGTTTGTCCCTGCTCCCTACTCCAGGACCCCTCTGAAAATAGCTGCATGTTGTTTTCTGATAAGAAAAGGGACCCATGTCTGAAAGCCCTTTGGTGGCAGTGTACACCAGAGGATGGCTTGGCAGTAACTAGAAAAATTTTAATCCCCATTTTGACCTTTGACCCTTTGACCGAGCAATTCCATCTCATCTCATTTGACCCACGTGCAAAGCCTCTGGGCTGGCTGACACGTGTTCTGAGTTTTATGTACAAGATGGTTCTCCCCAGCCTTCTGGGAATCAGGAAAAGCTGGCAGCTACCTACATACCCAGCCGTGGAGAACGGGCTGGGTGGACGGGGTGCCTGCGGCTGCGGGGTACTAGCTGCGTTAAAAAGTGAGCTGGGTCTCTTCAGGCACTGACACGAAACAGCGCCAAGCCCCACTGTTGAGTGACAAGGACTAGTTCTGGAAGTTCGGGCCATTTTGTTACCTGAGGGAGCGAGGCTGGGGCTGGTGGGGCAGTGAGGAGACTTACGTTTCTTCGTCTTACATCCTTCTGTATCATTTTTAAAAATTTTAAAGTTTATTCACATGTATAATAGTAGTCCTTTTTTGTTATGGTAAATGTACATAACACAAAATTTACCACCGTCACCATTTTTAAGTGTGTTCGGTGGCATTAAGTACGTGCACACTATTGTGCAACAATCACCGACGTCCTTCTCCAGAGCTCTTTGCGTCCGCCAGACTGAAACTCTGTCCCTGTTAAGCGCTGTGCTCTATGAATGTGACTACTCTAGGAACCTCTTGTAAGCGGAATCATACGGTATTTATTTGTCGTCTTGTGACCGACTTGTTTCACTTAGCATGAAGTCCTCAAGGTTCATCCATGTCGCAGCAGGGATCAGAATCGCCTTCCTTTTTAAGGCTGAATAACATCCATTGTAGGGACAGACCACGTTTTGTTTATCCATTCGCCTGTCGAAGGACAGTTGGGTGCTCCCACCTTCTAGCTGTCGTTAGTAATGCCGCTGTGAACATAGGTGCACAAACATCCTTTTGAGTTCCTGCTTTCAAATCTTTTAAGTATATACCCAGAAGTGGACTTGCTGGATCGTATCGTAATCCTGTGTTTAATTTTTTTGAGGAACCGCCATACTGCATCCTTTTAAAATATATACTGTAAGCATGAATCACTTTTTTTTTAAGTATAATTTCCATTTTATTTTTTTCCAAAGGATAGTGTTTCTTCAGTCCTCAGGGACTCAGCTCCTCACATGGGCTTTGGTGGGGGTCGTGGGGCAGCACCTGCAGGTCTAGGTCGGGTGGGGGAGTTCTGTCCTCGCCAGCTTCCCCAGGACGATTCCTGACTGCCTTGCCGCGAGCGGCACACGGCACACAGCAGCGCAGCTTCACGTGCAGCGTGGGAAGCAGGGAGGCACCCAGGATGCTCGCTTCAGAAAAGTCCCTGCCGGCTGCAACCTCCAGTATGTTCCGAATGATGCACTTCTTTTTTTTTTGGAGACAGAGTCTTGCTCTGTTGCCCGGGCTAGAGTGCTGTGGCGTCAGTCTAGCTCACAGCAACCTCAAACTCCTGGGCTAAAGCAATCCTTCTGCCTCAGCCTCCCGAGTAGCTGGGGCTACAGGCATGCGCCACCATGCCCGGCTAATTTTTTTATATTTTTTTTTTTTTTAGTTGTCCGGATCATTTCTTTCTATTTTTTAGTAGAGACGGGGTCTCGCTCTTACTCAGGCTGGTCTCGAACTCCTGACCTTGAGTGATACACCCACCTCGGCCTCCCAGAGTAAAAAGTTTTTACAAGAGAGTTTACTCAGCTAGAGATAAAATGTAAGTAGTTTTGAATTCATTGTCTTTCCCTACCTAAAGTTAAAAAATAATCCCAGTAGATACTATCATAGAATCTTATAGTTAAAATACTCTCACAAAATTACTTTCCACTTCTTTGTCTTAATCTAAGTTGAAATGAAAAAGGTAGAATTTAACTAAAATTCTACTTCTAATAGGTACAAAGAGTGCGTTTCTGGATTTAACAAGATTTAGATCAGGA